>VZUI01002525.1:0-14780 GCA_013401135.1 Cettia cetti
TCTGCGCTGCGCTGTGAGGCGGCTCCGCCCGGGGTCCGCCGCCCCGGTCCCCCGCCGGCTTGGGGCGTCGCTGCGCTGGGCGCCGCTGCGAGTTCGGCCGGTTCCGGAGTTTGCCCTGACGGCCCTTTTCCCTGCCCTATAGTCAGGAAGACAGGACATAGCCCTAAGTTGCACCAGGGGAGGTTTACGTTAGACGTTAGGATGAAATTCTCCACAGAAGGGGTGATTAGACAGTGGAATGGGCTTCCGAGGGAGGAGGAGGAGTCACAGTCCCTGAAGGCGTTTAAAGAAAGACTGGACATGGCACTCAGGGCGAGGGTCTGGTTGACGAGGCTGGGTCATAGGTTGGACTCGATGATCTTTTCCAACCTAATTGGTTCTGTGGTTCTATGCCTCCCACCAGGGCAGAGGGCTCGGCAACCCGGCACGTTGAATGCTGTGTTCTCTATGCTGAGCCTGGTCACATTAAATGGCAGGTGGCCACGAGTGGCAGGTTCCGCCATTTTGGTCTGTGGTGTGCCAAGCGCCTGTCGCTGTGCAAAGCATGGCACAGGCTCCACTGGATCTCCTCTGCTGTCACTAGTTCACATTCAGCTGTTTGGCTGTGTGAGAAATGCCATGAAACAAGTAGGAAATGGCTTGGCTACCAGCACTGCCCCAGGAGAAAGTGTCACACTGCCTGCAGAATGCCACAAGCAATGCTTCCCTCAGGAGTCACAGAGCGCCCAGAGATGTTTGCAGGCTGCCACAGCTCACCGTCATCAAGAACTGAAGGGCCTTTGCATCACATTTTCTACCATGGATTCTTGAAGACACCCATCCTAATGTGAAACTCTGGGATCTGGCTTACACCTGGACTTCACTCCGGTCCTGCATTGTTGGTGGGCATCTGTCTTGGGCCTACACAATCCCCCCAGCCATGGCTGCAAGGTGACACCTCCACCTCAGTGTCACTCCAGGTCACACTGAGGGTACATCTGTTCCCAGACGCTGTAGGCACAGAGTCTAGTGAAAGCCTTTAGTGACTGACATATCCTAATACGCAGGTAGTTCAGCTGGCTAAGGCTGTTTCAGGAAGCAGTGCAGGACTAGGGTTCTTCACTCTACATGTGAAGACCCTCTTCAGTCTGTCCTGCTGTTAAAGGGAAGTTAGGACAGTGGCAGGCCAGCATCTGCCATTGTCTCTAACTGAAGTCCCCTGCTGTGGTGCCCTGGCCATTTTTTATTTCTCCTGCACAAACCTTGCCATTATCACTATGATATGGTATGGAGCCATATAATCTGTCATAATATCTTGATGGCTTTTCCTGCAACCAACTTCTCCCCCACTGTTTCTTCAGCAGTGGTGACATTCCTTCCTCATCCCCACACTGGCTGGGAAAGGGCAGATGGGTGTTTCAAGGCAAGCACGGTAGTGGTGGTAGGTAGAATAAACTTCTTCATCACACCAGTAACAGGTGGACTTGTGTGAATGCAAAACCTAAACCTGACAAAGACATGAGTTTGCATAAGCTGAATTTTAACCTGTTGGAAATGAGAGGTTCCTCTACAGTACAAATTGAGGATTTGATTATCTACAGTTGGCTGTCTAGGCTGGCTGCCCTGTCTGGCTGGTGGCTGGTGAACTGAGGCTCACCTGGGCAGAGTCAGAGCTTTGATCTGGGCAAGCAGCAGGGCAGCACCCTCAGAAGGAAGATGTGTGCTTGAACTGAGTATTGCCACACTTTGGAAGGTAGAGTGACTCTACTGCCTCCATATTCTATCAAAAGTTACGACTTTATCAATTTATCAATTCAAGTTTTGCCACTGTCTGATTCCTGACACTGTTTTATTAAAAAAACACTTTTGCTTTAGTCTAACATATGATATTCAGAATACTGTTTCAATTGCATAACATTCATTTTTGGCCTCTTTTAAAGTTACATTTTAGGAGTATCTGTATGACAGACAGGTCTGCACAGCTAAGGACATGGTTAAACACTGGTATGCTGAGTTGCAAACTGACAGGAAAGGCTGATTTAACAATGGGGATGTACTGTGGGGGATCTTTGCTTCCTGTGAGAGAACCTCACAGCCAAGGTGCTGAACTGTCAGTGACAGCTGCAGTATTAAGGAAGTTTAGAACAAGTAATAGTAATGATAACGCATAGTGACTTATTTCAAATGCTTCTGCCTGTCATTTACCTGTCATGCATTCTCATTCCACAGAAGACAGCAATATCATATATTACATTTGTTCTAACTTTGGGTGTATGATAAATGAGGACTGACTAACATTTTGTTTAGATGCACAAACTTCATGATGATCCACTTGTCTTTTTAATTAGCATTTCAAATAGAGGGGAAAAAAGTATTTATTATAATTAGCAAACTTCTAACTTTTTTTTAGTTATTTATCTCTCCTGACAACCATCCCAAAATGACTTGCATAATTTAGCTCAAGTTTGCTTTTTAGTGCAGGTTACAGACGAGTGACACCTAGCTGAAGGGGGAAGTACTTCGAATATGCATGGTTTTCTATTTTGTATGTACCTCCACATTTTCATATGCAATTAGGTATTTGCATTTTGAACTATGTTTCTTGACAGAAGCCCAAAAAATTAGAATGTGTAAAATGCACAATCTATACTACAAGGTTACTAGTAGGATTGAAAAGAATTTTTCAAGTTTTAGGTCCTCATGAACACATTGCAAACACAGTTCACCTGTGTTTCCAGCCCTCAGAAACACTGAGCAGGTAGACTCTGTTCTGTATTGCATTCCCCCTGTAAGATGCCAGGAGATACCATCACTTCCCTTGAGCTCTGGCATGTTTTCAATGCAGTGTTCTGACCTTAATGAAAGGACTACTTGGTAACTGTGTTGCTTAATCTTCCATTGAAATAACTATTAGAAGATATGTATCTGTGGATCATATAGATTATATAAGTATTAAAACAATTTAAAAAATGGAGAGACTTACAGAAAAATAGGAATATGTTATTTTAATTAAGCAAAAACAGAGTTATAATCACTCTTTCTAAAAATAAAATTAGACTCTTTATCAATCCTTAACATCTGCATTTAATATTTTCTTCTAAACAAAAATACAGATGCAATTATGTAGCAAATTACAGTCTTTGACAACGTATAGTATTTACCTTCTCTTACACTTACTTTAATTCTAATTTGGTCATTAATATTTGATTCATTACTGCAACATGTTACGTGTAGTAAAAGTGCCACAATTGAACTATAAACATGACATTGCCATCTTAAAACTGCTTTGCTATAAACTGTAGAGAATATACAGAGTTACAAAGTCGTTTTTATCAAAATATACAAACCCCCCCAAACCTAACACAAGCTAACAATATTCTTCTTATGAACTATACAGTTATATAAAATATTTGTAAAATTATCTTTGTATTTATAAATATTCTACCTTATTTGCTTTGGTCTATATTTTATCACCATACAAGTCCACTTAGAAGATATCTTTGTGTACTTTCTTTGAAACTTTCCTGTGGTTATTATTCTGTTAACCTTTTTTTTTTAAATGGAACCAAAGCTGCCATGAAACCAGAATTTCTCAAAGGGTTCATAGCATTCACCAGTGATAGAATAAGTAAGTGGACTGTATTATTACTTCAATCAATACTGTATTATCATTTCAATTGTAGTTTTATTGTACCCAAGCTATAGTTTCTTTTAAAATATTCAAGAAGACAAAGTTAAGTAACAAACTGTGAACCAAAAGAGAATGAAGCCAAGAACCACTAACCCTTGTTGTGACTTAATTTTTTAACACTTCACAGGGATGAACATACATATTGGAAACATATTGAACATATTGGAAATGCAGAGCCCTGTCATATAAAATGCAACTTGCCGACATACACCTGCTTGGACTTTTTTATGAATCACACTTACTCAAAATGATACTAACTGGAATATTTTGGTGCTGTCTTTCAGAATCCTGTTCTCCCAGTTCTTAGTGAACTGTGCAGCAGCAAGGCTCACCATAATCCTTTGCTGTGACAAGATGAGGGAGGCAGAAAGGCCAACACTCCTTCTTCCAGCAGCCCACTCCTGGCCCCTCTCTGCTGTGGCCACGAGACACTGCTGGAATGGTTGGTGGGATCACTGAGAAGGGGCATCTGAAAGTTTAATGTTGCATTTAAGGCATGGAGATGACAGGGGACCCCACAAACTGGCCCTACACGTGTTTATACACAGGGATATATTTACCTCAGGGATATAGATGGAAGCAGGAGTCTTATTTACCTACTCCTCTCAAAACCAAAGTATTTATGGGGAGCTACTCTTTTGTTTGTGTCCAAGCATTCTTCCAGGATGAGGAGGAAAACTCTGTCTACATGTCCTCCTGTTGAGAAGAACTGTATTTCTAAAAGACAAGAGTTGCAGACTCACCAGGAGGTGGACATTTCTATACAGGATTTCTGTTTCATGAGAACAATTTTCTTTAGACCAATGCACCTGAAGAGCTCACCAGGCCACTGACTTGGGGATTTATGCAGTTTGGAAGACTAACTATAGCAAGTTCCACTGAACCTTTATTAAATGTCTCAAGAGATATATAAATCTGGAATACTTCTCACACCAGCACTCAGACTTAACAGTTATTATGGTAACTACAAAACTGAATATGGAAAGGAAAAGAGTAATTTAAACTCCTGAATATGTTCTGTAAAGGCTGAGTTACAGAAAAGCATGGCAGAACTCAAATGTACTTCAGCACACCCAAGCCCATGAAACACTTCCCACCTTCACTTTAGAATACACAAGATTACAATTATCTCCTTTATAAACAGATTACTTTTGTTCAAAAAAAAAAATGCAATATATGGTTTCTGCAGCAAAAACTCCTTCTACAGAATACACCATGAACTGACTTACTTCTTTTACTTCAAATGATTCTGACTCAAAACCAGAACTGTAAAATAGTTCAGTGACTAGTTTCTTGTAATGCTAAGTAGAAGGGTTTGGGTTGGTCATTTTTCTCTCTCTATGTTAGAGTCTGTTGTGGCAAAAGTATTTCAGGTGTTCCAAATTAAATTTGTATTATTGCAAATACTAGTTTTTCTGCTTTTTTTTTTTCTTTTGCATATACTGACACGCACTTAGATAAAGAAATTTGACCTTAGTGATACGTTTCCCCATTCAATAAATCTTTATCTTCTCCAATATATGGTTTTGGATTTTTCTTCTCTTTTGCACAATTGTCACTCAGAGTATAACTTCTGGAGGTACATTTTGTGTATTTTTCACTTCGCTTCCTTCTGAGCCAAGGAAGTGTGGGTTTTCCAAAAGTTTAGTGCTTTCATTGCAAAACTGTTCTTTTCTATCTTGTGTGCCTGGACTTTTGAATAGATGTTTCTTCTGGTGCATTCCCAGAGCAGCTGCAGTCTTGCAAATTTTGGGGCACTGAAAGCAAGCGTATCCTTTTCCATTATGTTCACGTACATGCCTTTGCTCATGGTTCCTTTTGGTTGAAAGATACAAGAAGCTCTGAAAGCAGAACTGGCAGTGGTAGCGTTTTTCTCCAGTATGAATTCTTTCATGTATTTTGAGTGTTTCATTTAAAGTGAATGCCTTATTACAGTATTGGCAGACAAAATCTTTGACACCCAGGTGAATACGTTCATGTTTCTGTAGATTTCCAGGAACTGAGAAACATTTACCACAGGTTTTGCAAGTGTAGGGCTTTTCCCCAGTGTGACACCTCATATGCATTTTTAAAGTGGATGGACTTTGAAATTGTTTTTGGCATAACTCACAGACGTAAGGCTTAGAAGCAGCTACATGCAAGTGTACATGTTCTTGAGCTTCTGCTGTGGAAGACTGGTCTCTTTCACAGAGCTCACAATGAAGATTAGGCATTTCTGCGTTCTCCTCCTGGCTGACTGCCTTTTCCTCGGGAGCATTCCTGAGCTCATACTCTCGACTGCATGTGTTGTGGCTTTCCATACCGGTGTTCTTGCTTCCGTGCTTTTTCCTCCACTTGGTCTTTTTAATTTTTCTTAGCTGTTTGGATTTCTTTTTTGGTTTGTAATTATAATAAGGTCTCCAGGGTTTATCACTGGAGTCCTGGTCACTAACATCATCACACATTTCCGTCAGCTCCAGGCATTCTGAGCTGTAGAGTCTAGACGGACTTTTTTCTTTTACCTCCACTTCTGGTTCTTCAATGAGGTTATCCTGTTTGGACTCATGTTTGGATTTTCGGCCCCTTTTACAAAACAGCTTAGATCCTAATATATGTCTTTTTACAATGGCTTCATTACCGATTTTTACTGTTATCTGACAAAGAGGTGCGACATTGCTGTCAGCAGATGTTCCAGGTAAGGCAGGCTTTGCAATGTATGTTTCAGTTTTACTGGACTCTTGGACAGTATTTGTAGTTTTGCTACATGAACCTCCAGATCCTGTCGTGTGCTGCGTATCCTCAGTTGCTTCTGCTCTGTTGTACAGCAGTGTTTTCTTTTTCTCCTTAATAGTTTTTGATTTTGTAATGCACTTCCCGTAATTATCCGACCCATACTTACAGTCATCGCTTACTGACTGACTGGGTAGGTTATTTGAACATTCTGTCTTACTGTTTTCTATGGAAGTGACTGTTTTACTGTGCATTATTACTGATGAAACTCTGCTACTGTGCATTATAACAGAGGGTGCAGAACTGCTATAACTGATGACAGAGGTTGAATTTTCATTCACATTAGCTAAAGACACAACTGAAGAATCACACTCCTGTGAACCTGAGTCATTTGCAGTAGTGGAAACTCTTTTTTCAGCTGGGAGAAAGTCCCTCTGCAGGTCAGAATTTAAGATACCTACTCCCCAAGAGGAAGAATTCTGAGTGTTTGTGGAAGATGCTGTATCATTACGGGAAGATGTATCCAAGGCCAGGGTTCTGTTGTTTGACATTATACTATGTTGAAAATTCAGCGGTGGTAGCTCAGAGCTAAGAGAACTCGGAATGAAACAGTTAGTAGAAGCATTTTCATTAGCCTGGGTACTTGTTGG
Source organism: Cettia cetti (assembly GCA_013401135.1). Taxonomy (NCBI): domain Eukaryota; kingdom Metazoa; phylum Chordata; class Aves; order Passeriformes; family Sylviidae; genus Cettia; species Cettia cetti. Next base: position 7,030 of record VZUI01002525.1, read on the forward strand.
AACATTTTCATAGGAAGAATTTCGATAGGATTTATAAGGCAGTCGCCTGCATTTCATAGGTAAGAGTCGATACAGTTTGTATGGGTACATACTTGGTTTTAAACCACCATTGGCTGTCTTTTTATTTACTGACAGGCGATGGTCAATTGCATGGAAAGACTTCTGGTGATTTTTCAGTATATAGTAAGTCATGAAGGTCTCCAGACAGAAAATGCACTGGTAGCGCCTCTCTCCAGTGTGCCAGATCTCATGTCTGGTGCGGTACTCAGCTAACGCAAAGACTTTATTGCAGTAGTGACAAGGGTATGTTCTTCTCCAGGAATGCACATTTGCATGTCTTCGAAGGCTGGACAATGTGACATAACTACGCTTGCAAACAACACAAGTGTATAATATCTGCCCATCAACGACTTTAACCAAATGATCCGTTTCTGGTAAAGTGCAGTTTGCATTAGAACAATCAGTGATGCTGTTTTCAGACAACAGAGGCTCTGTGTTCGCATAGGAACTTCCATTCTGTCCCTCTGTAGCAGTACAGTTATCTGCAAAATTTTGTTCATTTCCATTGTGAGCTTCTAAGTTACTTGATCTCACGCAGACTTGTTCATGACTTTCCAGTATATTTAGATTTGCAAATTGTTTGCTGCAGTATTTGCATATGAAAGTTTCCTGATGCTCTGAATGGAGCTGAAGGTGAGCAGTGAGTAACACCCGGTCATTGAATGATTTTGCACAACAGTTACAACTGTAAACAGGTGGAGTGGCAGTTGCCCCAGATGCAGAGACATTAGCAGAAGTGTTTTCCTCTTCTCTGGGTACACGCAAATCCCCTGCTTTATTTTGAGATTTTGGAAAGGAAGTAATTGTCTGATCAGTAACTGCTTCATGCTGGGCGTCTGCAGTGGTTACAGTAGAGGCTGGTACTTTTGCTACAGCCAAACTAGTAGCCTGGGGCTTAAAGGCTGACTTAGGAGTACTACCAGCTTGTTTTCCCTGCTGAATGACTGGGGTGGCTTGGTGATTTTCATAGCGGTCCTCACCCACCTGGTATGAAGGGCTGCTATCCTGGTCAACATAAGGTGCTCCCTGTGAAGTATCTCCCCCAGAAGAAACTGCGTAAGAGTGTTCAGCCAAGGTACTGGCTGGCTCAGCATCTTTGCACACATCGCTTCTGTCAAGGCCGATGTTGGGAGCTTGTATTGTCTCAGATACCTTTTTAAAGCTGGCCCTCAAATCAAGGGGAGAAAACAAATTGTTTTCTGTTTCAAAAATTGAGAATGCATTTGTAATTCGCGGTCCATTTGTCACAGCAGAATCTTCATGTCGCTTTTCATGTTTTTCCTCTTTGACAGTCCCTTTTTCACTAATGCAGTAGGAATAGGGACAGGGGGAACTTGAAAAATTTACATCTGTAAGATCTTCTAGAAATGATATTCCCAGTTTTTTCCCTGCAGCTGCAAGGTCCGTTACAGTTTCCTGTCTCTTAACAACTACTGTGGAACTGTAGATGTAATTCAATATCTCTGTAAACACTTCAGCTTTGAGATCATCTAACTCCAGTACATGGCCTGAAATACAGATAGTACGACTCCAAAAAATGTTTTTAAAGTAAAGGCTTGAAGCTGCCAGCACATTACTATGGGCTTTAAATTTGGTGTCTTCCACAATTATGGTGACATCGCATAAAATACCCCGAATGCGCTGTTCATTTAAAATGGAAAGTACAGTGTCACTGTGGAAGTCGTCCTTGAGATCCTTTGAATGGGACATGACTGTCATCTACAAGAGAAAAAAAGTAAATTAGAAGGCATTTTTCATCCATTTCAGTTACAGATTAAGTTTACAGTTCTATATTTTTTTTTCAACTAATTTTTAAAGTTTAAGAACGAGTAAAATTTTGTCATAATATTTCAGGTTGAAGTAATATTATATTCTCTGGTGCCAACACTAATGCAGGATATGTCTGTCCAGATCAAGGAGGCAGGAGCACCAGAGGATCCCTCCCACTCCCCCCTGGCTTGAACCTGCTGTCCATCCTGTGCCTTTCACTGGGAATGGAGCCGAAGGCTTTTGCTATGCCAGCGGGTGCAGCTGCTCAGGGTCAGCCCAAAGGACTCCCCGAAGCCTGGATGGAATTCCCCAGCGTACCACGGAGGGAGCTGGCACACCTGAAGGGGAAGGCTGTGTTGCCGAGGTTCTGCGCAGAGTGAGGACTTTGCTTTCTGGGTTGTTTGTCAGACACCGACTTCACAACACAGCTGCATCTGACCTCCCTACTAAGCTCATATTTAAATCACAGCAAGAGAGTCTCAGTTTCAGGATCAGGCTTTATAAGCAAATGAACAAGGAACACCATTTGGTAGACAACAGTGTAGACAACCTATAACACTGTTTACGTGAACAGATTTTTTTTTTGAATGGTTATTCACTCAATATTTTACATTACTTTAAAATTACTGAAAAGTACTGAAAAAAATGGACTAACAAGTAGAAAATATGAGAGTTTTTTTCTTCAGTTATAGTTTAGATTTAGTGTTCACACTTTATAATTAGATAGTGTGTTCTTAAATTCTTTCAAATAATAAGATTTAATTGCAATAATAAGTACCATTAAATAACTGCTAATATATAATAATGAGGTTTAATGCTGACCAAAACTATTTAGAATAGCCAGGATGTTATTATATGAATATACTGGTTCATTTCATTGAGGAAAAAAATTGCAAAATACGAATGAAAAATATTCTGAAAAAAGGGATTAATTTGCCAGTTGAATTTGAGTTTTGACAATTTTTGCCAACTGAATTTTTTATCTGGTGAAAATCTCTGTCTTCATCAGATGGTTCTTCTCAAACTCTGATCTGTACCACATAATGAGGTTTGTTCCTTTTTTTCCCCATGTCTGCTGGAGTAGTGTTTTGAACTACTACTGTCCATTTCTGACTTCAAGTCAAGAAGAAATAGTTGTGCTAGTGGCACTTACCAATCACTACAGTAAAAAAATCACACTTCTTAAAGACGCTTTTCTTTAAACTTGTGGAAGCAAAATGCACCTTAAAGAATATTACTAACAGAAATTTTGTAAGACAGGCTAAAATATTACAACACTCTAAGTTAGGATTTACATTCTAAACACTCCACCTGCTGTTCCAAACTTTCATTTTCAGCTTTAAAAATCTTATGATGACCTTTACCCTCAAATACTTTATGTTAGGAAAGTCAATATATAAGATGGGTTTGATCCAAATGGCAAAATAAAGGTTTGATCCATAATCACTAGGCAAACAGCAATGGCCATTTAGAACACACTGGCTGATTCACCCCAAAACACTGGGAAATAATCCCTTCTAGAAAATAGGGTCTGTATCACAAAGTTAAACAATGCAAGTCATACACTCCTGCTCTAGCTCATTTAATTACACTTAGGACACTTTTATCACAAATCCACAAACAACTTTCCTGCAAATCAAATTACACAAAAAGCAACCCTTATGTGAAGACAAACATACTGTGAACAAGACTCTAATTTGGGACATTACAGGTGAAGCTTGGAAGTAAAATTTTTACCTTGCAGCATGGCCACTCCTTCTATCAGGAAAGATGTTGTTTATGCAAATTGTCAAAATTTCTAATAGACTTTGATGACTGAGAATTTTCAATGCACAGAATGCTGAACAAAACTGTGATTCACCTCTGAGGTTTCTCAAGATATGCCATGGATGTCAAGAAATTAATCCATCAGTATAATGGTGATAGAAACATACAAGAACATTAATTTGATTATTTGGTCACTCTCAGCAGCTGTAAACCTAGATGCAATGTTTTGTGCCTTGAAATCTTAAAATCATAGTTTATGGTGGGTTTGTTTATAACACTAATTTGCCTTAAAATAAGGGCAATTTACTCCTTTGGAATGGCAACCTGAAAATCACAGTGGTTAGATATAGTTATCTGCTTTGGTTGGGTATCTGAAAACCCAGATGTAACTGTAGATAGTTTCTGGCATATAGAGTCTACAAAAAGCATACTGACAGTTCTTTTCTTCCAGCAAGCAGCCACTATTCCATAATTGATTCCTTTTTCTCATTGACAATGTCTGAGATTACATCTGACTTGCTTATATGATATGGTATTAGAAACCAACTGTCAGACATCAAAAACATTTCACAACAGGAGCTATTGATAGGGTTATTTCCTGAGTATAGGAAATAAATGATGTCAACTCTACCTCCCAGTGAACTGCCCCACAGGAACTTGCCTGTGCTTTTTCTGTTTCTTTATTGGAGACAGCTGGTTTTAGTTCAAAGACACATCATCTGACAGACGGTTTGCTAAGTGTATCAGGCTACTGCCGTGCTGAGAGGCATACGAACCCAAGTGGGTTTAGTACAAGTCTTACTATTCAACTAATTCTTTCAAAACTTATCTTCCTAAGGACAGAAGTGAGTATTTTAAATTTCTACTTGCCTTGTACATAGATTGCCAGCTTTTGCAGTCCTGGATGATTTGGTATGCTCAGTAAAATACTAAACTAGATTCCTTGTGTCAACATTCTAGAAATGATCGTTTGCTATTTGGTAATTTTTTTTCCCTGTGTGCCAAACCATAAGCTAGGTATCTCACTGGAAAGTTATACAGAAAAAATCCAGAGCAATTAATTTTCCAGAGCCAACACTTTTTTTTACCTCAACCTATACATGCCTCAAACAGTTCATTAATTCATGTCTGTAATAATTCTCTACTGCCTTCTATTTCATCTGTCTTGCTTCCTGCATTTGTAAAAACATGTCTGAAATGCTGTAAAATCAAAATGCCCTACCTGGCACACACATATAATGGAGTATTTTAGGAATATTTTACGTTCCATTTGCATTTCATACTGTAAAATGAAAACCTGCTCTTCATATTCCAAGGGAGCACTACCAAGAACCAAAATACATGGAGATCAAACTTTTAATATTTACATTTAATATTTTTCATTAAAACACTGGAAAGTCCATTCAGAATGTAACTATTCTTCTGTATGATTTTTATTATAGAGTTATGGAAGAAATTTTAGTTTTATTTGTAAATTTTTCCCAAAACATATATAAATACCATTTGACCTGTTAAAGGGCAACAAAACTCCTCAGCCAACTAAAATCCCTCTTTTTTTTTTTTTTTTTTACACAAATCTGTTTATTTCATACCTTTTACTCTCAATCCAGACATAAATAATTTCTTAGGAATCTGAACAGTACCTTTGCATCATTACCTAATGGTCTTTGGTACACCTATGAATAACTTCAGGTTCAGAACAGCAGAATTTTTAATTGGGAGTTACAGTACTATTTGCTGATTTTCTGCAAGAACAGTAACAGACTTAACCTTAAAAATTGTTGAATCACTTGGAGAAGATTTAAATATTCATCTGAAACCTAAGTGTAATGGTCAGTAGGTTTATTAAATTATAACAATATCTTTTCTGACATCAACAGAACACCAGGACAACAGTCACAAATGAAAATAAGTAATATTAAAAGTTAATGTCAAGATCAGAGATTGATGCATCCAAACACAAATTTGACTACTTATGCCTCACAGATGACACTGCTAATTATAGAGAAGCCAGATCTACGTGGACACAGCTGAGAGTAGAAGCTATTGTTAATTTTTATATTAACATTACTCTGAAGTCAACAAAGAGTTCACAAGAAGTTTTACTGACCCATGAATACGAAATACAATTTTTTTTACTACCAAAGAGAACTATTACAATCTAGGAATATTCTTTTAACTTCTGCTAATCTTTTGAAATCCACTGCCAGACAAGTGTACTCCATTACATATGAGATTATTCTATTCCATTCAGACAGCTAAATTTGAAAGACAAGCTAGTGGCATAACAAAAAATCTCCAAAGCATTAGGGGCAGTTGCTAGTACCCAAGCAAAATCAAAACCAGCAAGATAAAGGATGAACTGTAGTAAGAATTCTCCCTGTTTTCTTACTCCATAGATTTCTACTGGGATTTTAAAATGCTAATATATTCTGGTACTAACTAAAAGGACACTACAGAAATATGTTCATTCCATATCTTCCTTATGTTCAGTTTCACCCCACTCCATAAAAGTACTCTGAAGTCTCTGGTTGTTTTCCAGCCGGCCTCTCCAGCTGAGGAGGAACAACCACCTGTATCTAAGCCTCCTGAAAGGATGCTGGTTTTGTCCTAGAGCCAAAATGGAGCCAGGCATCACCAACCAACAAAAACCCCCAAACAATTACAGACACACACACCTCCCCCAGCTCTGATCCTTGCTTATCTGGAAACCTACTGCCCAACCATCACTGCCACAGTGACTGCCCAGGTTTTTATGCAATCATTTCACCAGTTCTACGTTAGCAGCAGGGCTGCCTGGATCAGAGTGCACAGCCTCCCTGCAACCTCGGGCATGTAGGGCCGTGTTCCCGGTGTCTAATGATGTTAATGATGTCTAATGACTTTCAATAGCTCGCAGGAGCAAGTAGCATAGTGCTCACTCTACAGAGCTACACGTTACTTCTTCAACTGCATTGAGAGACTTTCTCTTTGGACTCTCGCTACTCACATCCTTCCCTGTTGCTATAGAAGAGCATTACTTTAAATGTTTTTTTTCAGCCTCGCATTTTCCTCTTTAATTCAGACAGCTGGAAGGACTGCGGTGAGGTGATGGTGTGATAAATGGAAATGATTCATACTAACTAAATTGTAACTATTTAGAAAATTATTGTTATAAAGCAATAAAGGAAATTAGTGTTATAAAGCAGATTGGGCCCCTTTGCAGATGATACATGTAAAAATAGGATACAGGATTTAGTTTTGAGATAAGTAATGTCTCAAAACAGAATTGACCTTGGGATGGACAAAGTTGGGACGGTTTCAAGTATAAGATCTGAAGTTATGGTTCTATCTATGAAATGCAAGGCTAATTTTTTGGAACATAATGCTTACTTACATAACGCTCAGTACGCACGCACAACCTGTAAGGTTATCCAGAGGACAATGAGGAAGACTGTGAGCCTTCATCTGAAAGACCACCAAAAGAAGACAGAAGGCCCCCTAGCAAAAAGTGAAGCATGCGCCATGAAGTACAGTGACGTAGATTTTAGAATCGGAAATAGGAGGACATTTGTGGAAAACACTGATGAATATGTATTAGCATATAATATATAAGTTTAGTTTGAGTTGCTCTGTTTTGTATGTGAGGTAGGGTGAGAAGCCCTCCCAGTACCCTGGTCAGTTTTATCCAAACCTTAATCATAATTAATTACTGCCAAATATATATGTATACTTGAATATATTTACTAAATTGTATTCATTTATGCCAAAATGTTGCTCAATTAAATTGCTGCTAACTCAACAGAACTAGTTGTCTGACATCATTTATAACAATGGAATTAAGGCTAAGAGTATGTCAGTGTTAACAGACCTCTCATGCCCCGCGACGAACCATTCTTTCAGAGCTGGGACTCTTTCCCACTATTAGCATCCCGACCTCCATTCTCTCACTCCCCCCTTTACGCTTCCCGTGACCTCTCCCACCGCACAGCCCCTGCGGCCTCGGCAGCGCCTCGTTCGGACACGCAGAACGAGCCCGTGCCCGGGCGCTCCGCGGCCGCTCCGTTCCCACCACCGCGGCCCTTCCCGCCGCGGGTGGGCTCCCACCGGCCCCGGGGCTTCCCCTCCCGCCCCCGGCCCGGCCCGGCCCGGCCGCCGCCGCCCGCGGGGGGGCG
>VZUI01002530.1:0-65879 GCA_013401135.1 Cettia cetti
GCCCCCGCCCGGACCGTCCACCTGACGGCGGCGCGCGCCAATGGGCGCGCGGGGGGCGGCGCCGCCGTCACGCGGGGGCACCTGCCTTAAAGGGGCAGCGCAACAGGTGGCGGCCGCGGGGCCCGGCCACCCCGCCCCCGGGCCCCGGGGCTGGACACGCAGCCGGGGAAAGCTTCCCCTGCACACCTCTAAGGCGGCCCTGCAGCCCTTCCACATCCCACAGCCCGTCTCTGCACCGCTGCCCGACGGGCTGAGCGCCGCCCGGGCTAGCGCTGCCCTCCAAACGCCCCAACCTCGAGGGAGGGGGCCCTTGCGTTTTCTTGGATTTTCTTTCTGTAGTCGTCTTCTTTCCCTCAACCTGCTTAGAAAACGCTTGAAGCACGAGAAAAGGTGTTTCATCATCATTGGGCACACCACGCTGAAGCGCTGAAGCACTGAAGCAGAGCCCTTGATGGAGGGAAAACACCGAGGGCTGAAATTTCTCTGGGAGAGCTGGAAACATATGGCAGAAGGCAGCCTGCCAAAGCTTGCAGTATGCAAGAGATATCAAACCCTTTCCTGTTAATTAATCTCAGGCATATTCATCCTTAAGATGGTGACTTGTTTCACAAGGTCCCCATGGCTAAAAAAAGCCTATGAAGATCCTGTGGCTGTGAATCCACTAACGTTCTTTTTTCTCCAAAACACTCTTCACTGATGGTCATTTTCTACGTTGACATAAAAAGCTGCAATTTCATATGAGACAAGCCCACTTCTCTGCTGAGGGTGTTTTTCCCCATCTGAAATGTTCAGATCTGCTCACCAGCAGTACAACTGCCCTCACTCACTCACCATGGGATGGATCCAAGAGCTCTGCACTGTTTGGAATTGAGACTCCCCAGGGTGGAGGGCTGGCAGGAGAGACAAGACTGCCAAGCTATGGCAATGCAGAACCCGACTTACTTCTTCCACAAACCTTTATTCTGTGCAGCTTTTGAGCTAAACAGTAAAGAGTCCAGAGGAGACAGTTACAATCCCTACCCCACAAGTCCTCACACACACATCTGTTGTTCTGACGTCTTGAATGAAAAGCTGGTGTGGCTATTAACTCTCAGTCTTGCTGCTCTGTGTCCTGTTCAAGTGGTCAAAGCTTCTTTGGAGCATGGAAAGGGAAATCTTCAGCTGTGAAGATACAATCATCCCCCCCGCCAATTACTTAAGTCAGTCTCCTGCATGGGTGAGTGATATCAGGAAAATAAAGTCTCCCTCCTCCTTTTCTTTTAAAGATTTCATGTGATTTCCTCCTCCCTGTTTCCATAAACAGTTGGCTTACTGTGCTCTCCTAACAGCTATACTCTGTAGAGTTTATAAATACTAAGTCCAGGATGATAAAGTCTTAACACCTCACCAGACAACAGCACAGAAGATAAACCACCCCCACTCATTTTTAGCCACAGATAATGTTCAGTGCAAATATTCAAGGAACATGGCAGCACAACATGAATTTTCTTTTAATACCTGGCCCTACTAATGCATTTTTGTGTACAAAACGTGTTTAGATTATTGACAACCCTCAGAAAACACAAGGTAGCAAGCACTAAGATGTGTCAGGACTTCCAGACAAAACGTGTTATTCTGATTAAAAAGGTGGCTGAATTCTCACTTTTCTTTTTTTAAACTCTATGTTCAAAGAGCGCTTAACACTTTAGAATTAGGAAATGTTTGGATAGTAAGCAGAGAAAATAAAAAGGGCATGGAAACCAGAAAACTTCATCTCTAAAGTGAAGCTTCCAGCACTCAAGCTTTTTCAAGTTGTGATCAAAGTAGTTAATTAATAGATTAATAGCAGTTGTGGGTGCAGAGACACCTCTAAGCAAGGAGTATAAAAAATGGCTTCTTTTTCTAACCTCCTTTAGTGCGTGGAAGAACAAGGAGCAAACAATGGAGAAAGGTACATGTGAGCTTCCCCCTTCAGCTTTCCTAAACTAGTAATTTATTTTAAGAACTTTAATAAACTTTTAAGATTAAATAAACATTAAATTTTAAGATTTAATAAACAAAGTTAAAATCAGAACCTTCCTGAGTAGTAAATAAAAACTAAAGCATGAATTTACTGTCTTTCAGTTACTGAGTCAAAATTTCAGCCTAGGGATTGTAAGGATTTAACAGTTCTGGACTTCAGGATCAGAGAGACACAACATCAGTATTCAGCTTTTTTTTGTGTGTGTGTTTGTGTGTCTGTAGCATACAAAAGCCTGAAATTTTAAGTTACTGTGAAGGAGGATTATCTTCTATGGAGCCTCTCAGACACATATGGTCTGCAGAAATTATTTTTCACTGGGAATTAGGTGGCCCCTTGATACTAATGTTAAGTGAAATTCTTGCCAATATCTAGAAGAGCAGTGGGGAGCAAATACCAGGATAAACCTGAATGAAGAAACCCCATAATAAGATGGGAAAACACTTCACAAATCTTAAATATGAGTGTTCTTATAAAAGGGAATCTGTTTTGAAATACTCCAGACTTTGCTTTGTCGTGATTCAGAACTGCATTAACACATCTTAAGCACTTGACAAGTTTAAGAAAATTGACATGGGTACTTAACATCTTCATCAAATAAAAAAATCCAAACCAAAAAAAAAAAACCAAAAACCCAAAACAGAACAACAACAAAACTACAAACAAACCAACCAACCCAAATCCTCCAAGAAACAAATTCAAAACCATAGCAACCCAAAACATCAGAAACATCAGCACTGCGTATTAACTAAACTCAAGCCTAGGGCAAAACAGATCAAGGAAACTTTATCTAACACCAGACCACATCAAACAAAAGCTATGATAACACAAGGGAGAAAACCTGAGTTGTTGAGAAACAAGAACATCACCAGGAAAGATTCAGACCTACCTGCTCAAGCATTTCAATTGAGTCTCTTAAAACTCCCTTCACATGCTTAACCTGTTCCTTATCATACTGAGGCATCTCCTCTTTTGATACAATTTCTGGGGATATGCTGAAAAAGATTGAGATTACATCAGAAACATGAAACAAGCACCTCAATGCCTTTTCAAAAGCAACTGTTCTCTGTGACCATTGCTCTGCCCTTGTTAAAATTATCCTCTTAAAAAAGCCACATAGAAAGCTGCCTGCAGTTGAATTCCAATCCATGTTTTCTTGAACCTAGTACCTCAGACCTTTGCAGGCAACAGCCACCAAGAAAAAACTGTGCTCACGTTACATTTACAATGTAAGAGCCACACTTCAGGGAGCAAGGGTTAGAGTTAGAACTCTAACCAGTTCTAAGATGGTCAAAATGGAACGTCCCCACATCCCTTCCAGACTCAGCGTAAGGATATGGGGTTTTTAACTTTTTTGTTGATACTGTATTTAAGAGGAAGCAACATCTTTCTGTGTCCGACTACAAAAAGCACCTAACATGGAAGTCTGTGAAGGAGAGGAGATTTAGTAGCAGACTCACAGAGAGAAGCTAAAAAGCTAAATGAATCTTTAACATTCCATTTGAGAACATGCTGGTTCACACAGGATGAACACTTCGGTTCTGTGATCAGCACTGAGATATTCACAGAAGATGAGTCACAGCAGGCTGATAAATGCAAACTAAGGTTAACATTTCTCCCAAAACAGCTTGTCAAAGGATAAATTTATTACTGCAAGATGCAGTCAGACGTGTCACTGGATTTCAGCATAGACCACAGAAGTACAGCAATCCCAAGCCATTTCTAAAAACTTGCCACTGAATTTCATTGTTTATAATTTATTTCTTTTGATCAGATTCTCACATAAGCTGAAGAAGAAAGCAAGCAAAGATTGTGAATTCAACTTACTTCAAAGAGCTTTCCTCCTGAAGCTGGACATGATAAAGGGACTGAGCTGCATGCTCTATCTTTGACAGTTTGAGGAACAGTGTTATATTCAGCAAGACTAATAGCAGCAAACTGTAGAGAGAAAAAAAAAATCAAGTTTTGTAACAATTTCAGTTGCAATGCTACAAACACAAGACAAGACAGCTAAGGAAACAGAATCCTCCCAGAATCCTGGGAGAAAAAAGGTGAGAGGCAGCACTGAAAATTAATATCTATCTGAACAATTCTTAGCAGTTACCATTAAGCTGGGTAATAGCAAACAAATAACAGTATCTCTTCTTGGAACTTTTGAAATTAGGACTTAGTAGACTCTAGACTTTATTTTTTTAATAGGATCAGACCTAAGAAAACTTGTAAGGTAGACTAGTTTGACAAGCCAGTATTTTCATCCTGCATGTCATTTGCAAGTTAATCCATTCCCCTTTTATACCCACATGTTCCACTCAGATTAGTTTATCATACTACATGCAATCTTAACATACAAAAGAGGAACAAATACAGATAAAAACCAAGATGAGCTTGAGTCAAGCAACATTTTAATGCAAGTGAATACTTACAAGACACTCATTACTACAATGATGGTGGTGGTCCTACTTACTGCATCTCTCTTCCTTCCTAAAGGGCATGGAAGAGAAGGAGGTTAAAAAGTACTAAAGAACATCCCTAAAGGATGTCTGCAGATAGATGTATGTCAGTGCCCACACAGAATAGCTCAACAACTTCTGATGGAAAAAAAATCAGGTCATGTAGGTGCACAGGATCTCCTCCAACATTCACCACAGCATTTTTGCAATCATCTCTGAGAAGCTGGCTGAACAGTCAGGCTCTTCCATCACAATTCCCTCTACCCACTGTGCTGGGGCATGGTCACATTAAACCTGAATAGCCTGAGAAGGCTGCAGCCCATCCATTACTAACATGCATATGTGCTGCTAGTCACACACAGCAGAGACAGGCTGCAAAGTGGCTCTCTCCTGTCTGTTATCCTGCTCACATTCATCTTTCTGACAACGAGTGTCAGTCACATTTTCCTGTAACTTGTCCCATCCTTACTGGCATGGTTTATCTATTGTTCTGAAAACAGCCTTTCCAGAGGCCATCTGCTATTCATCAGGCAACAGGGATCAGAGCTGTGTTCTCTCCAAACTGAGCACCTAGCACTGTGGGCACACTGATCTTTAAATATAATTGATTTTGCACATCCTGCCTGGACAAAAGACATAGATAAAAGCTGTATGGCACATCTGAGAGACTCAGATGAGTACACTCACCTGAAAAGGTGGAGCAACAGTAGCAAAATTAAGTAATTAGGAAGCAATGTCACATAGATAAAGAGTCCTTTACACATGCTGGTGATCCAAATATTATCTCAGCACTATCTATACTCAGTCTTGTCTCCCTCTTTAGGGAAGTGTACTTGCTCCTGCCTCACTGTTTGCAATTCAACTTCTGTCATGGAATCCACCATTCCCTGGTGCAAACTAGTGCACAGATGTTCCTCATCCCTCCAGGTGAAACTAATGACCTGTGTGTGCAGTTATTTGAAGAAAAAAAAGCAATTTTTCAGAAACTTCACAACAATCAGGGTTTTTTTCCTGATCCAATCTCATTTTCAACCCTTTGCAGATATAGAGCAGTATTTAAGATTTTGAATGATTTGTTTGTTTTAAAATTGAAGGTGATATTAGGTTTAATTTCATGAGATACTCATGATAAAAGTGATCATGCATGCTCCAAATCCACTTTATGCAAGCCTGAAGAAGTTTGAACTTGTTAAAGCATTTGCTATCACGGACAAGGGTAATATATGCACAAGTGCTACTCTTGCACTATTTGAAGAGTTATGCTTTCTCAAACATACCTTTTGGAAAACACTTGATACAAAAAATTCCTACCTATTAAGCTGCCCTGGGACTCTACTCCCATGTCACCAGAGGAATGTTGGGAAGAGCGTTTGGGAAGTGATTCTGCCAAACCCCGGTGTAAAGTGCGTCGCCTTCGTCTCAGAGCAAGTAATTTCCCAGAGTCTTCTATAGATTGATTAATTGCATATTCCTCCATTAGGAGATCTGATTCTGCAGTGGAAAAAAAATAAGGCTACTGAACTATCAGAAAGAAAGCTGGAAAGATGAAGACAAATTGTGAGATATGCAAGGTCGCAGTGAGAGGAACAAGCACACCTTTCAGTACATGAACTTGAAGGTAATTGGCAAATTACACCCTGACCTCCAACTCTGTTCTATTTGCAACACTCTGCAGAGGTGGTGCACACTCAGCCCAGGCAGGATTTTTCAATGCTATGCCAGACAGAAGTTGGAAGAGCACTGCAAGACACTGTTAGACAGACTAGGAATTGTGTTAGGCTGTGAGCCTGAAGCAGTGGCTGGCCAGGCTGTGAACAGACATTCATGGAACCTGCCAAGTGTCACTGCTTCTCTTCTCATATGCACAATCAAGGAAATTCTTAGAGGTATGCAGTTCAGAGTAACAGCTTTCCTGCTGCTCCTCGTGTTTCCTTCTGAAAGCAATTATGGCCAGGTATACATGAGCCACTTGTTAGCCACAAGGCTTCTTTCATACCCTGGGACTGGCAGATACATTGATGACAGAAGTTCTGTCTTCAAGACTGCTTAGGTGTTGCCTTTTTTCAAGCTATTCTTTGAGGAGCCAGGTTTGACAGACACAAAAACATACATAGCAAAGGTAGCCTCCTTACTCCAGCACAAAGAAGAAAATGCCTTACCAAGTTGTTTGAAGTTTTCCTGTATTCCTCCCCAGGTATTCTTCTCAATTACAGACTTGACAAGGCCCCAAGGCTGTTTTTTGTACTTCACTTCTGCAGAAACCCTAGCAAACAGAATGCAATAATGGAAGAGTGCTCTTCTAGGCAACACAGTGATAGCAGAAATCTCTTATCAGAAGCAGGCATCCAGCTTAAAATCTGAAATACCAACTGGAACTGCTGTCACTCTCCAGCTGGGCAGCACTTTCATTGAAAAAACATGACAGATAGACGGTAGCAAAGACAACATCTCTAGCTAAAGCATCAAAATCTAAATGTCAAAATTATGGGAAACATTTTGGAATGTTTTCCTTCAGACTCAGACTACCAAATGATTTCTACCCTCTGAAGCGTTCTCATTTTAAGACATATTTAAAATGGAATTCAGGCTTCCAGATAATAAAGTTGTGATTTTTATTTTGTATGTGTACACATGATATATTACGTGGGCACTGCAGTAGCAGAAGGTGAAAATCTTTATCACAACTCATAAATCAACTGCTCACATCATACCCTGAGTAGACAGAAATTAAAATCTGTCTTTCTGTGAGCATGACAGAGGGGAAAATGACATTCCTACCATGCATTCCTCAGGTCAAGCCAATCAATACTGCTTCCAGAATAAAAATGGATTGGACTAGAATACTTCAGAGGGATGCTTCTAACAACTGAGTGAATCCCAAAGCTATTAATAAAGTCCTTGATTTCAGTCAAGAACACCAACCATCCTAGAATACACTTTTTTCAACTTTTTAAGTAATCTTCCAAATCATTGTAAGCCCACTGTGTATGGTATAACAAAACTCCTTTCAAAGAGTTTCTGAGCCATTTTAAGTAGTTTGGTAAGAGCAGCTGTAACATCACCATGTGCCTTCTGTTGTACACATGCATGCTCTGTGCACCATGTGTACCTAGATTTTTGCTTGTATCCTAGGGCTGTCTTATGTCTCAGAAAAAAGAAGTCTAGGTCTCAAAGAACAGTTATTCTCTAAAAAAAAAAAAAAAAAAAAAAAAAAAAATCCAAAGCAGACTTTCAAGGACTTTCCTTCCTTCCTTCTCCCAATAGAGAGGGAGTTTTCAGTTTTATAGCCTGAGATTAACCAGAACAGAATCCAGGCTTGCTAACCTTTCCTGAATACTGATTAAATTTGAGATAAAAGCTCTTACTAAAGACAGCACCACTTCCAATGTTTTCAACAAATGGGAGACGAAATTCCATATCTAGACAGAGTACCATATCTATACACTTGAGTACTCTCCTTACAAAATTATGTACATTCTATCTTCCCTGCACATTCCTGTGAAACCATTCTCCTCTGCAGGCCCTTAGCAAGCATGTCTGGGAAATCTCATAATCAAACATCTCAATTTTTTCCAATTTCTCCCACTCACACAGCTGCACTCAAACACAAGACTGGTCAGGACCCAGCTCAGTTTTGGAGATGCCTTCTGTACCTCAGAGTCAACATCTCAGTTAATTTCTCATTGCATTAATGAGATCCAAGCACAGCATACCTGTGACAAGAAATAAAGGAAGCTTATTTTTCCAAAGAGAACCCAACGTTCTCTGTGCTGCTGGCAGATCTTGAACTAACCCTCAACCCAGAACATCCCTGCCTTGGCTTCTGCCCTCCCCGTGTGCCCCAGGCTCACCGTAACCGGCACTTGTGACTGGATGTGCGGCTGATGCAGTATCTGTTCACAGTGTAGAAATAATCGTGGTAGGGGACGTCATGGGTCAGGACCTCAGCATCCACCTGATAAGACTGACCTTTCTGGCTCTGCTTATGCAGGATCTGTCATAAAAGAAGATAAAATTAAGAAGGTATATTGATGGTACATAAATTTTCCCTGCCCCCTTTCAGCCTGAGTTCCTTAGGCTGGATCAACCAGCTCCAAGTGAACTCAAGGAGCAAGAAAGCCTGAAGAGCCACTGTAAAAACCAGTTAAGAATATCAAGAATAGGTGGGGTAGGAAATGAGAACTGTTCTGCTAGAGCCAACATTGGCAGCAGCAGGACTTCCCCACTGCCACCTCAAGTGCCAGACACAAGGCTGGCCGCTGCCTCATGACCACAGCTCGTCTTTGAGTCCTTTCCCAAAGTAGAACTACAAAAGAGTTGTGATTGGGAGGCACCTCTGGTGCTTTCTTGTCCAAGAACTCAGGCAGGACTATCTAGAGCTGGTGGCCCAGAACTATGTCCAGGTGGCTTTCCAATACCTCCAAGAAAGGAGGTACCACTAACTCCATAGACAACCTGTTCCACTGCTCAGTCACCCTCACAGTGAAAAAGTGTTTCCTGATGTTCAAAAGGAACCATCTGTGTTTCAGTGTCCATCACCTCTGGTCCTGTCACTGGGCACCACTGAAATCTGTGGCCTTTGATGGTGAGGGTCTGACTCAATTTTTTGCACCCTCCCCCTTCAGATACTTCTATAAATTTTAAGATGCCCCTGAGTCTCCTTTGGGCTGAACGTTTCCAGCTCTCAGCCATTTCTCACACAGGGTGCTCCAGTCCCTTCATCATATTAGTGTCCCTTTGTTAGGCTCTTTACCTCTCATACTGGGGAGCCCAGAAATGGACATTGGAAACCTTTAATGGCACCTTTTTACCCCCCCAGTTCTAAAGATATGTTAATACTTTTCCCCACAAGTTTTGTGGGAATTTACAGACATCTGTAAAGGTAGAAAGCCTTTACTCAGCCAATGCTTATTTAATAAGCATTGGCTCAGTAATGGTAAAAGAGACAGCAAGCCATCCTCAGAGATGCTCTGTTTAAACTGCACATTCAGTTCATTGAACTTTAACCCAGTCAGAACTGTGACAGACCATAGAGCTGAGCTGTCCCTTGCTTTAAAGGGCACCAGACACACACACATGCACACAGTACCTGCTTTTCAGTTGCAGTTGTGAACTTCCCACAGAGTGGATTGTTAATCGTTACAGTGTACGTCAAAGTCCTCAGCTGATTGCCATTGGAGTCTCTATTCCAAGGGGTTGATACAGCATCTAGATGAGAAGTTATGGAAAATCTCACATAAAAATTCCCTGAAGGGCATTATCTCTGCCCTATCATGTCTTAACAGTTTGAGAACAGGAGTAGGGGGAAAGACAAAACTGATTCCAAATAGTTCTGGGGTTTTTCCAGGAAAAAACTATACCCATGTAGTCTGCTAATAAACAAAAGGTGAGGGTCTGAATAGCTGAGCCTGAATCTACTGAAAGAGACTTGAGAGTGGAGAAAGTAAGCAATTAAATGAAAATATGTCATTTCCCATTTGCTTAAAGTTGAATAGATTCACTTAGCATTATCAAAAGCTTCTGCCACTCTGCCTTTTAAGCTGACACTGAATAAATATTACCCTTTTTGACTTAATTTTCTGTTCTTATGGTCTCAGTGAATAAAATTTACTCATCCAGAAAATTAAAGCCTGTGAGTATCGTTTAGGAGGATGCAATGATTTTTGCCTCTGTACCCGCCATACAAATTTGACTATTTCTGGGACACAATGTAATCAAAAATACCCCATTGAATGCACCTACTTAATAACCTACTCAAAATTCAGGCATTAAGGTGCAGTTTTGTGGTGCACTGAAATGAGGTTTTTACTCCAAAATGTACATACGATAGTCTAGCTTTAAATATTCTCTCATAGTGAAACTTTAAAGCTTAGAAATTCTTCCAAAGCAAGGAGAAACTTAAAATTCAACTTAGCCCTATTTGGCAATTCTCAGAGGTAAAGATTTTCAGAGTAGTTTGTAACAGACAGAAGGGAGAAGAGTTTATTACCTACTATACTCCTGGAA
The DNA here is from genome assembly GCA_013401135.1 of Cettia cetti. Lineage (NCBI taxonomy): Eukaryota > Metazoa > Chordata > Aves > Passeriformes > Sylviidae > Cettia > Cettia cetti. The sequence continues at coordinate 10,456 of VZUI01002530.1, forward strand.
TTAAGAAACCTCTGCATGAAGTGAGAATTGGTGAAAAGGATTTCAAACATCTTGTCTGCAGTGATGTGGAAAACTCTGTTTATAAAAAGTCTCCCATAGAGATCATTGTCAGAGACAGTCTCCTTCACTGCTAAGAAAGACAGAGAGATCAGGTTAAGAACAGTATTATAAAGAATCTTTATAGCATTCTAATCATTATTACAGCTTAAAGACTTCCCAAGCTTGCATCAGCATTTGCTTCTCCCTCTCAGAAACCCAGTAGCAGCAAATTATTTGATAGGTGGGCTGCCATCAGGAACAAAGTCCAGAGCTGATTTTCAAAAACACACCACTACCAACCACTTCCCTGTGCAAATTGATAAATTAAAAGCAAAAGGTACCATCCCTTTAATTTTGCCTTCAGTATTTTACTAATCCTACAACAGTGGGGAAAGACAAAGTTAGCATAATTTTCATTAGTATGTGTGTCTATTGTACAAAACATAAGCAAGAAGGACAGTAAAATCCAAACAGTTTTCTTCTTGTGGCTGTTTTCAGAATTCTGCTTTTAACATCTGTAATACTCGTCCACAGCCTAAGAGACCAGGCAGACTCTCAAACAATTCTTCCCTCTACATCTACTGAACAGGAACACAAGGGATACCCTACTCCATTTTGCAGTCCCCAAAAATGCACAGAGACTCAAATGTCATCACCTATTTCAAAGCCACTGAGCACCCCAGTGGCCTTCTGTGGCTGCAGCATTCATCTTTGCTATTTCAGCTTCTTGGTGGTTGCTGGCATGACTCAGCTTTGTGGTTGTCTCAGCCACACTTGCAAGAGATAAGGGACAGAATTGTAATACTGGAGGGCAAGCAGTTTCCTGTGCCAATCCTGACTCAATCTGCTTAAGCTTTAGAAACAAGTCAATCCTAAACTATAATTACTTGCAAGACAAACAAGCCCCCCCCACCCCCCCAATCATTAAAATGAAACAAGAAGCCCAAAAGCAAATCTTGCAGCAGACAGACACAAGTCAGGATGGCCAACCTTTCAACTGATACAAATGAATGCTCAGGGCTAGGAAAGGTCAGTGCCAGCCACTAATGCAAAGGTAGCCTGAATATCACACTGTAGTTCACAGCTGCCTCCAGGCTAAGGTTACAGCACTTAAAACATTACTGGCTTGGTAGCAGTCAGTATTGATGAGGCAAATGCACCAACTGAACAACCACAGCAGTCTCCAATGAAACCAGTTCTGACTGAGCAGACTTCCTCTCAGGTGCTGCTCCTAGCCTGCTAGCAGCCTGTTAGAACATCTGCCTCCAAAAAAGCTCTTCAGGCTTCAAAGGAGGACCCCAAAAGTGATGCTTGAGTGCTGTATTTTTGTACTTGCACAAGTGAATGACTTCCTCTCCATGCCGTGCTCTGCTTATGCAATTGTAATTCCACACAATTATGAGATGGGACAGAAAGCAAACACACGTTTCAAGAGGCCTATTTAACCAGTCAATATGCAGTCATTACATGTAGAATACAAATTCTGCTGTGCTGAAACACTCTGCAGGAAGCCAGAAATTCAGCCTGAGTTTTTCAGCTTATGCTGACTGTATTTCCTCTCCCAGCTGAATCTAACTCTAACAAAAGGCAGGCCGAGTGAACTGTAAGTTTGACCTCATTTAACAAGACCTCAACATTACACATCTCTCCTTTCAGAGTGCACTCACCACACCCTCTCCTTTGCTAAGAGCCAGGAAGTTTCAGATACTGATGCTGACACCCCCTTTATGTGCATCAGCTAGCATGGCATCAGATACCAGGCAATTCAAACCTAGTTACTGTGGCTGAGTGTTACTCAGCTGGATGTTGACACGCCCTAGGACTCTGCTACCATTTAGAAAAAAAAAAAATAAAGACCCAGACACATGATCAAGCCACCAGATAATCATCAGATCAGCTTTGTCAGCAATTTGTATATGTCTTAGCAAACACAAGATAACACAAGTTACCTCTGCCCCAGTGAGCCTGAGCTAAACAACTCCATGTTCATCTGAAATGCCTGAGGACAGCTACTATTTTTCTGCTGATGCAGAGTAATTTGATAAGTCAGGGCAATTTGAGATATGCTCAAAGCCCATACCTTATTACCTTAAGGTGCAGATCTTGCTACCAAGCTCTATTACTCAGTCTATCCTCTCTCTAGTGAGTGTGAAGAAAGAGCACAGGTCTATACAAAACTTCCCATAATTTACCTACACTATGTCTATATGGTCATATCTCTAATAGTCAATGAAGTGCCAAGTGCATGAGTATTGAGAAATAAATACTTTTTAGTTACAATCCTTCTCAACTCCTGGAAGAAACAAAGGGTTGGTTTTTTTTTTTAAATGTTGTTAGCACATAGTTTTCAGAAAATCCAAGCTAAAACTGGGCTTACATATCAGGGCCATCAGCCACTTTAGATGCTAAGATTCAAACAGCTGTTCTCCAGAAAAACTGTAAACTTTTTGGACAATGGGTCTGGCAGGTGCATGTATGCATAAAAGCTGCTCTGAGTTCCACATCTGTGGAACCAAGCAGCAGAATACACCAAGAGCTTGATATGCTTCAAAACACTTCCTTCTGGGCTTCTCAAAATTTATCTGTAGAAATCCTAGATGAAGCAGTGAGCACAAACAGTAGCATAGCAATGAATAAGTGTACACTTTGTACACTTGCAATTTAATCAGAACAGGCAGCTTTAACCACTTATCTCTGCTTCAAGTAAAGATGCACCTTTGTCTACTGTTACATTTGTTTTAACTCACCAGGTAAACTTGTATCTGCCTTTGTTTTTCAGAACAGTAGGGCAACATGAAGCATTTTACCTAAGACTGGCTCAGAATGCTCTTTATTTAAAAAAATCTTTTGTGCAAATACAGAGGTATCAGTCTAACTCCTTCACTCTCAGTGCTGTTCTAACCCCTCAGCAGCATACAATTATCAACATTAGCTCTCTTAACCTGAAAACATTTATAGCTGAATTGGAGCTGTCTGCTAAAAGAACATGAGATTATCCTTACTTTAAGGATAAGGATCCCTAGGGACCCAAAACCACAGAAGTAAACATACTACCCAGTGTCCTGGTTCAGCCTAATGACAGCAGGTTTATTCCCTCCCCCACTGCTGCCTTGCACTTCATAAGGTCATTTTCATCACTGCAAGGCAAACTGTGAAATAATGTTTGAATATAATACCATTGTGCAGCAGGGATGGCAGAGGTTTAAAGACATCTGCAGTACAAAAAAAGAGAAAGAAAATGGAAGGGGAAGGGGTAGTAAGAAAAACATAGTTATTAAAATTCCCATCAACAACCAACAGCAAAAAGCTAAACACATACCACAAGCAAATTAAGAAAGCTGAACTGATAAGAGCAGAGGCTATCAAACAAATTAGTAAGAAGGTTAATTTCTCCACTTCACAGAGTTGGGGGAGGATCAGGACTTTAAGTATGTATGCAAATCTTGGCACTTTCTATACTGCTGGGGATGGGGAAAAAATTACATGCTGCACAAAAGATATGTAGGTAGAAGCTTTTAACCAAATACACCTGAAATCAAGTGAATAAAACCAATTCCTAGAAGTGAACATGTTCCAGACATCTATTTAAAGACTGTATCAGCAGTATTAACCATTTTTAGAGAACTCTCCTATACTTCAAAAACTGAGTACAGAATCATCTTGGGGAACTACTAAGGAAGTATTGTCACAATGTTTGTTTTTTCCAGTTCACAAAATAAAAAATCCCCATAACCTTTTGCCTTCAGGTGACTCAAACATATATCCTCTAAACAAAGTAATATTTTTTTCCCCAACAAAATATATAATTTCAGTATTTTGATTTTAATGCCAATAAGATAACAGTGCTACTCTTCCTTACATACAGAGCCAAAAGTTTGTATCAGGGGCAGGGGGAGGGAAACAACTAACAGGGCTAAACCTAATTTCAACTATCCTGTATTTCAAACACTGTATGTCCTATATACCACTATCTGCAAGCAGTCAAGCCTCTGCTGTGCCCATCTTACTGCACCATGGTGCAGGCAGTTATGGTCTCCTGCAGATTTAAGGTAGTTAACACATTTAAGGTAGTTATTAGTACATACAGAAACAACACAGTCAGTCTGTCATGTCACACAAGGAGAACAGAAATGTGTGATCTCCCTGTATGCAGCAGAGCCTTCTAACAGAAAATACCGTTTTTCCAATATCCTGCTTCCCCCTTCTTTCTTTGAAGTATTCCATGTTGCTGAACACTGTCATTGAAAACAAACTACCCTATATACCAAAGAGTCTTGAGGAAATTATAAAAATCTCTTGGACCTCTGTTGGAAACATGTATTTTATGCATCTATTCTGGGAACTAAAATCTGTTTTCTGAAACTCAGAATTAAGGCCAGAGATATTAATGTTTAGCTTAGCCAAAAGTTTGTCATGGCTCAGGATTTATACTCTTGATTCATGAAACTGGACAAAAACACCAAGATGCAGGTCAATAGGCCAGTGGTGCAGAGTGGGATGCAGACCCCCCATCCCCAAGGTGAGAACTGCTTAGGACAAGGGAATTAATGTTGTGAAGAACAACAGTCTTTGAGCTTGCCCCTCACCTTATTTGCCAGGACACCTCCATGGGCAGCCTGAGTATGAGCCAGAGGACACAAGAGAAATTAATCGCATGGGTAAACCTTTGCCATGTAGGAAAGCTAGTTTCGTTTGCATGAAGGAATTCACCTTGTAAGAGTGTGGGGCAACTGCAACAGAAAACAGACAGAGAAACAGAAGAAAAAAATTCTAAGCATGAAGATTCTGAGAGAAAAGATTAATGTTGTGAGTCTAGAAAATCCTGCTCTGAATAAAAAAAAGACTAGTCTTGGGGAAGGGAAGAGAAATAAGAAAAAGCAGCATGAAGTCAGTTGTCTTTTTATTAAAGAGACATCTCCAGTTTAATATGCTTTATTTATTCAACATCACTAACAGCAGGCATGACAGGGAATACTTACTGCTATCATTTAGGCAACTAGCAGCAGGAAAGACAACAGGACTACCTTTTAATCAGTTTCACTGGAGACCTTTGCCACAAAAAATAAAATCTAGAGACTGAAGAGAGAGATGTAGTAACAGGAAGATAGGAAAGTTGCAAAATAGCTAAAACATTCAAAGGCCAAAACTTTCTGCTGCTCTAAAAGATACACCTGTGAAAGAGTAAATTAATTTGTGAGGCTTGTTAAGTGTGTAGGAGTATGGCATAAACAACAGCCTGTTCAAGTAGGTATATTCACAAAAATGGTAACACCTGACACGTGCTGAGTTGAATCTGAACTCAAGCCAACGCAGCAGCAGGATGGGGAAGGAACAGCAAAGTTAATTGAATATAAGCACATCCCCAGGCAAAAATCACAACTTGAAGGCAGCCAACTCAATCCATAACTCTGAAAGCTTTCCTGGACACCTCAACAATTCCCCAATACTGACACCTGCAAGCAACTTCAGTTGTCAACTCTGAAATGTCAGGACAAAATTTCTCAGTGAGATTAAGAACTGGCCTCATTTAACTAAACTGTTTTATTCCTGCCAACAAATGATGAAGTAAGTTCTCTCTGCATATAAAAAATATACAGCTGCTACTAAGGACAGTACTACTGTTGGGGTTTTCTGTCCTTTATTTGCTCACCACCATATAACCTTGGAACTAATACATATTGTGCACACTGCACTTTAAAGGCATTTAGAGAATCCAAGATTCAGCTATTACAGAATATCCACCAAATTTAATAAGCTGTCTGAAAAACTACAGTCCTTTAGCAAAGAAAACTTCCCCAGGGTTAAGTGAAAATCTCACCACAGAAAGTGAGAACTTGTAAGGGGCTACTGTGGGACCACAGGACAAGCACCCACAGACCTCAGCACAATTCTGTCATCCAGGTACCTGAGTTTCTTCTATCTTGTACTGGGTAATGAGATATGAGTTATAAGGCTGGTATATTAGGATCCATTAAGATACTGTTTGCACAGACTGTAATGTGCTACAAGATATCCAGTAAGACTTTTCATCTTCAGATTATGCACAATACTCTCCTGAAAGCTGGGAAGTTGTCTTCCCTGGGCTTTCAGTAAGTTCCTCAGCTTACTCCACCAATAACAATGAAACTCATAAGCCTTAAGAAAATATAAGTGTAAAGAAGGGGGTTTGGGGATATCTTTCAGAAACTTAAGAACAACCTGAAATGTTTCCCCTCAGTTTCCAAGAAATGCAAACAAAGGAAAGAAACATCTTTGAAATTAACACCACCCCACTGTCAAGAAATCTTAGTTTAAGCTGTTGGCAACTCTCTATCCACCAAAAGAAAGAAAGAAAACCACAATTTGTTTTCATTCTAAACGCCCAACAACTTTTTCCCCTCCTCCGAAACTAAGATAAAAAATTGGTTTGGCTGCAATTCTGTGAAACAAAAAAGCAAGCAAGTTTCATAAGATCAGAAAGTTCTGTAACTTTCTCCACAAGTGAGATGGAACACCAAAGTCATGTTGTCTTACAGATCCCAACTGTTAAGAAATTTACCTTCTTCACTATCTGAAGCACTGCTCTTCTCTGGAAGATTTTCATTCTCATTAAGGTCCAAGGACTTTTCTAAAGACCTGCTCCTAACTAGCTTAGCAGGTTTTCTTTCTGAAGATGGAAGAGGACTCTTTATTTGCTTCTCAGTTGGGGACTCCTCCACCTGAAACAACCAAGAGAAGAAAAAAATCAGTAATCCGACCATAAAAAAAAAAAAAAAAAAGGAGAAAGTTACTTAAAAAAAAAGGACAAAGTATGCCACAAGTTCTATCTGCTCAATTACCACACAGTCAAGTGCTAATCTCCCCCTTGTTCCTCTACCCCAGCCAACCTGTCTCCCCTTTATCTAAACATTTTACTAAACCCTGGTAACAAGGAACAGATTTATTTGCATGTGCTGTTGGTACCAAGAGCTCCCTTAAATGGGACAGTCCCCTTGCACCCCTCTGCACAGTTTGGGCCCCTTGCCTGCTTTGATATTAGTATGTATAAATTCATCAACCTTACACACATTTCTTTGTATTCATCAGGTTAGTTTTTCCTAACAGTTTAGCAAGGGTCCAACAAGCCAGAGAAGAAGCACACTGAAACAGGCAGGATGCCCTTCTCTTTCAGCAAGATTAGATTATCCCAATTACATATTTGAGAAGTTCTTATTTTGTAGGACACCATCACCCTCTGAAAAAAAGAGGTTTTAAAATACGGCCTAGATCCATCCTACCTATAAAATGTTACTTCTCACAAACAAAGCAATGGAGTATCATTTGCCATCTCCAACACACAAGCAGAAAGGAAATCCCCCTGAATATCTGTCACCAAATCAATGATACAGTTCTTAACCTTTAACAAGAATTGTCAGCTAAGCATTTATGCCATTGCACACTTAAAGAAGTCAATCTCCAGGGGAAACTATATGGACAAAGTTGGTGTACCTCAAAATGCTACCCAAAAAGCTTGGCTACCAGCTTTGAATCAGTTTTCATTCTAAACCTCTCCTCAAGGCCCCAATTCCACCAGTAGAATATCTGGGATCAAGAGCAGCACAGTCCCCAGAAGAGCAGTGCATGGACCATAGTAAATATGAACAGGACTCCTCAAGTGGGTTCTTCTGATTCATCTGCAAAACTATCATCCCTAAAGATTATTCAGCATTGACTCAAGAAAGCAAAAGTATCCAGTGCTTGAACAGGCATCATGTACTTCCTGTACTTCTTGGATTTTTTCAAAATAAAAACCTGTTACTTTTCTGTGCAACCAAGGGCTAGTAGGAGGTGGGTGGCTGGAAAACAGAGGCAAGCATAAATCTGACTGCAGAATAAGCAGATAAAAGTACTCCTTCAGGGTCAAAAAATTAAAAAGGAAGACTGAATCAGAAAAATAAATCAGTTAACAAATGCTTCTATTGAGAAAAGCTGCCATGTAAGTTATACTCAGTCACGTAACAGGATCTAGGACAGAACCAATATTAAATGTCAAAATACCAATACAGATGGAAGTCAAAAAGGAGCTAGTTGTGACAGAACAGCCTAAAAATTGACACACTGATCCAGCATAAACCCAAGGAACTCTCATAGCATCTTGACAACAATCAGGGATCTTGTGAAGTGGGGTTCCCACCAGCAGCATAAGAGCAGCCACTATGCCATGAGCAGAGCAGGAAAGCCAGGCTCAAGTCAGAAGACAAAAGCAACGGCTCTTAGAAAAGAAAGCTTTACATGATGTCATGGAAGAAGAGATTCAAGCTGGGGCTTTTGTAATAACTGATTGAATTTAACACAGATTTCATGGGGTTTTGGGTTTGTTTGGGGTTTTTTTTCCACACTAAAGAGTAAAGATTTTAAGATCTGTCAGCTGGAATTAAAGATGTGTAATTTATTCCCTATTGTACATTTATCTCCTGAGCTAGTCCAGTACTGCTAAGCTCTGTGCCAAGGCTTTTCTGGTTTTCAGCCTGTGAACAGCAAGATCTGGGACTGGAAGGCCTCCCTACAAGGGGCAGAGGGAAGATGATGGTTGCAAAAACAGGGAACAAGGTGGCTCCCACATTCACATGTACTGGGAGGCAGATGAGCCGTGACTGGTGTTCCACACAGACTTTCCTCAGTCAACAACAGACAGCCATTAGCAATATTTTTTTCAAGGTGGGCCAAATACTAGAACCAACCTCTCCCACAATTCAGATCTTCCTCTTATGAGAGTTTTGGGACTTACTTTGTCTATCAGAGGGGAGTTTAAGCCTGTTTCCCTCCAGTCTTTGGAAGGTGGTTAAGTGTGCTTTGTGTCATCACTGTGATGGCTTCTGATAAATACATTCTAAGCACTACTGCCTCCTCCTACTGCCCTTGTGGTTCTACAAAATATGCTGCAATCCTGGGGCTGTGGAGAGAGCATGGACATTGAGTAATGCCAAGTGACACATACAGCTAAACAAAATCATTGTGCATTTTAGCTACCCTGAAACAGCAACGCATTTATCAAGCACTGCACTTTTACACTATAATTAAAAGACTTTTCAGAGGCAGTTTATTCAAGGCAGAATCCTGGTATTTTTACACACCAAATGCCCAGGCCTTCCTCCTTACCAAGATGCCCAATTAGATTTAGCACCTGCAAGAGACATCTCTGGGCGTGGCTTCTTTTCCAGGCTCAGCAATTATTTTTAAATGGCTTGTCTTGCACAAATAAGACTTACCCAAACTAAGGCTACCTGTGTAGACTTTTAGCTATCCCCAAACAGCCCAAATTCCAGCAGCATCCCCAGTCCTCTGAGGCTTCCCTTAGAACTCTCCAAAAATCTTGTTTTATACTGCTACAGTTTCCATGAGGAATACCCATCACTCAAGCATCTAAGTTTTGAACACCTGAGAAACACCAGTATTGTTTACTGGATATGAGTCTCTAGCCATTAATTTGGATTTTGGCAAAACTACTTAAATTCTACTTAACCTCCAGATCAGTTTTAGCAAGTGACAAAAGCCAGAAGATTTATAGGGTAATAAAAGCTATTAAAATAATCTCCTTTCTTCCTTCCCCAAATTCTCCAAAGCAAAACTGGCAATTAAGTACCCAGCCCTATGGAAGCTTATAAAAATGCATTAGTGGTTTATTTTCTTTTCCAAGAGCTTTGGGACATCTAATAACCAAGAGAAAATACCTGCAACTTTTTTGGACTACAGCTGCACACAGGTGTGGGTCTGATTTTCTGAGTCTGTGAAGTTTTCAGCCTGTTAGCTGCTGATTTTCTCTTCCCTTGGGACAGTTTCTTGACTCAAGGACAAATCCATGTGTTCGAATAGCAGCTCTCTCACAGGTGTTGTTTCCATTATCCAACCAATGAAGAGAAGCATTGTCTTTACAGACCAATCATATGGTTCCTTAGCACAGCACGTTATAAAAAGGCTGTGTGAAACTGTAAATAAAGCCTTTCTGATCTTTCTTCTACCTGGAGTCAAGCTCTTCATTTTCGTGTCCCACAGTGACACACAGGAGCCCCAATAACTGTGCTGGACACTGTGCCCATCTCAGATATCACTACTACTGCACTTGCTGTTCACACCAGCCAAACACATTCACAAATTCATGCAACATGAATGAACACGAGTGAGGCATTCATGCTTGTTCAGTTGTACTAACCCAAGGCACCAAGGAAAAATGAAGTAAGCGTGGGGGTTTCCCCCTTCCTTCTGAAGGCATTAAAAAAAGGTTTCATATATTCACAACAGCAGACTAACTGACCTTTGAAGGCAAAGATGACAAAGTGTAACTGTCCTTTAATAAGCCTTATGTGTAGGAGTGACAGTAATATAAGAAGTAATATAAGAGGAGATATCTTTTAAAATGACAAATAGCACAAGCAAGAAAGCATTGGAAGTAACAAAGGCATTACTTTCAAAAAGCACTTGGATAAAACACAAGTATTGTCCCCTTGGGAATTGGAAAAGAAAACCCAATAAATTTTGTTTTTAAAGGAAAAACAAAAAACAGACCAGGGCATAAGCCTCAGCATTGCAGCCTGGCTGTGCAGCGAGTTAGTGACAGAGTACTGCTGAAGCTCACACCAACAATATTCTCTTATACAGAATTTTGCTCATTTTCAAATTTAAGAAACATTGACTTCTCAAAGACTTCTTTGGAAGTTACACCTCCATTCATCCTATGCTTACAGATCTACAAGTTAAGCACATATGCTTATCAGCTACAAACAGCAAGAAAGGCTGTGTCAGCACTTACTCCTGGCAGCATGTGTCTGTTGAGTGACTCTCCTTCTATTTGAAGCGTGGGCTCACGAACCAAACCAATCATTTTGGGTAGTTTTTCATCCCTTTCTCCAGAATCATCACAAATGCTGGATCTGTCCAAACGAAAAAGGAAGATATCTTTGGAGAACTAACTGCTGAGAAATCCGAGGAGAAAGCATCTCATGTAATTTTTGCATTGAAAACATGGCTGTTCAGATAGCATTATAAACTACCAAGTCATTCTTCCCACATACAGCTCATTAATATTGAGCCATTTTCCTCATTCCAGCCACCTCTCAGAAGATTCAGCTTCTATTTATCAGGTTAATAAAACCAAGAAAGTGAGTGCTGTGGGAAATGAGGAAAAAGATGCACCTAACCAATTTGGAAAGGAAATGTTTTAAAGTGTCAGAAAATTTTTTTTTTCCCCTGCATCACTTGTTACAAAATCACAAAGTTGCAACGTTTTAACAGAAAAACCCCCAAACAACAACAACAACAAAAAAAAAAAAATCAAAAAACCAAACAAACCCAAACCAAAATCCAAACCAATCAAACAACAAACAACAAACAAAAAAAAAAAACAAACCCAGAAAGTATTTAATAGAACATCTTTTGAAGCCTTTTGAAGCTCAAGATACTTTTCCCACAAACATACTCAGATAACACAGGATTGAAGGGACATAAACTACATTCTTCACTTTTGTAGAGTCATGCTTATTTACACGGAGATATGTAAAGTGCTGTTATTAGATTGACACTGGCAGGTCGTTATTCAATTCACATTTGAACAAAAAAATCAAGGCAACTCTTTCAAAAAAACACATCATTATAATTACAATTATGCCAGCTTATTATATTATTATCATCATGTTTCTCAATTCAAGCTGAGGACAATACAAAAATAAGCTAAGACCTCAGATATCAGGAGAACAAGGCAAAAACAGTATTTCAGTCTCCAGAGAGGAGGGTAAGAAAAAAGTGTCTGGACCATAGCATAGCTCCATTCCATTCAAATCTTCCAAACTATGTTGGAGGGCATACAGGTGCTGACTAGGCACCACAAGGTGAAAAGGCTACTAGTTAAGCTCCCCTGTGCTAGTCCCCAAGCAGATCCAGGGAGAACAAGGTCTTCCTCTCTCCTCTTCTAAGGGCCCTCAGCTGCACTGCTACTATTTTAGAAAATTCACACAGTCAAGTTTTTACAGACACTCAGTCTATGCAGTTCAGACCCTTCCTTTCACTACAGGCTCAGCCTTTCTGGTAAGGCTACAGCAACTCTTCAGTTTCTAAGAAAAAGGACACTGCTTCTCCCCAGGTGTTTGAATAGGCTGTACAGCCTCTCCTTACCGAGACTGCCCGTTGTCCTCAGACGACGAGTGGAAGCTCTCCATCTCCTCGCTGTTCAGGCCCAGCTCAGAGCCATAGCTCTGGTGCACCAGCTGCCAGAATTCCTGCTTGGTCAGCCTCTGAAACAAAGCAAGCTAGTCAAGAACCACAGTATGGGACAGTAAGGCACTGGAGGAAAAACAGCAAGTTTGAATTACGCCACAGCCTTTAACCTCAATTCTGACAAGGACCGAAAGCATTCAGGTATCACGTTCCGAGATTGGGTTTCAGCATTTTGGGCAACTGTATTCCTGTCTACTCCATACTCCCATCGCTGTCCAAACAATAACACCAAGTGCAAGAAAAACCATCATTTTAAAAAAACACACACTTGTAGCCACTACTTGCTTCTTCACAGGTCACCAATATTTTCACAGATACCTTCATAGTACCTCCCTCTTGAACATTACTTGACACGGCTGAAAGTAAGTAAGTATCTCTTTGATTCTGAACAACCTGCTTAATAGACACCCACCTGTTTCCTGAGGATGTACTTTACAAATTGTGGGAGGATAGTATTTCAGTCACTACACTGGGGTCTAGGTCAGCCAACTGCCCACTCTGCCAAGGTGGGACAGGAGGTCCTCACTTTGTACAATCAGCATCCTCTTTATGAAAAATAGTTGCTTTTCTTCAGGATTACCTTGACTCACCACTAGCTAAGTCTTCTCCTTCCTACAATATCTCTATCCTGTTCCACAAATTCCCACAGCTATCGAGACATATTTAAGTTCTCTTATATTGTCAGGAAAACTTGGAGGTGAAAGTAGTATGACACAGTCATATCTGCAAAGTAAGCAATGAGTTTCAAAGTCCACCTCGGCTGTAAAATGCTGGGGTGGGGGGGAGAGAGAAAAAAGAGAAAGAAAAGAAATAAAAGGGTTTGATATTTAATAGAGCTCAGAGAGCAATACCAGCGATCTTAAAACAGGAGACACCACACTGGAAAATGTGCCTCGGCCACCATCCATATTGATCAAGGGAACAGGACTGTGCTAATGAGGCGGTAACACAAGTAGCGCTTACTATTTGCATGAAATGATGACATTAAATACCCATGCATTATTTAAAAGGCCTTTAAATGATCCTCTCCACCCGCTTGCTTCACCTGTAGAGTGTTAGTTACAGTCCCCGCAATTTTAGACAGACGCGGAGGAGCTGACCCGCACGCAGGATGTAAATGCGCGCCCGCAGCCGCCCCGGCGCTCCCCGGGCTGCCGGAGCTCCCCGCGCCCCGTCCCGCTCCGCGACCCACCTGGCGCGTCCCGCCGGGCAGCGCTCGCCTGGCGGGCGGCCATGCGTGTCTCCCCTGCCAGGGAAGCGCTTCTGAGCGACTTTCGCGGGGCTGCCTCACGCTTGGAGTCGAGGCCGTAAGCCGCAGGAAGGCGATGGGGATGTGGGGGTCCGAGCAGCCGAGCCCGGTGGCCGGCGCGGGAAGGGGTCAGGGAAAGTGCTGACCCTGTTCCCCTGCTCCTGCCGCAGACCCACGGGGCAAGCGGCGCTGCCCATGTTCCCGTCGTGTTTGCTCGTGGCTCTTTTGAAGTAGGGGTTAAACCATGGCTGAAGCTGTGCCTCCACTAGTGTCCGTAGGAGGCCGAGCCTTCAAGCCCTCCTGCATCAGCTCTAACTGCTTAAATTTCCCTTTTTCCCTTCAATTCTAAAACTTTACTGCATCTCTGGTACAGCACAGACCTGTGAGAAAACCCGTTTTCCACCGAAGTGCAGCAAAATGAAGAGCCCGCGTGTGACGCCTGTTGTGTGTATACTTTTGGCGACAGCAAGCAGCTCCTGAAAACCCCATTTAAATTTTCTTGGTGTGGTCTGTGCTGTAGGCTGGTGGAGATGAGCTTCTGCCTTAGCTCACTGCTCTGCTCGGCTGTAGTCCCAAACAGAGCTCAGTTTTAGGGCTGTCCAAAATATCCTTATTTAGCAGCTGGGAGATAAAATTTTACCAATACTTTTAGATTTCTAATTGACATTAATTTGCTACATAGCTTGGGGTAAATTTATGCTCCTTTTTTTCTTTTGTCATAAAAGAAGAGTGTACCTTGTGAGAGTGCAATTACTTATTGCTCATGAAGTTTGATAATGCACATTGATGGTGATGTTTGTTGTTTAAGCACTACATAATGAGTTCTCAGGTTCCATACGGAAACTGAGACGAATTGGTGAACTCAGCCATGGCTCTGAACTGAGGTATGCTCTGGGAGGTGTGATTCAGAGCGATGAGTAACTTAGGAAAACCAGCTTCACTTTCCTCCCCACCTTTCCAGGGGTTGGTTTTTCTGGGGAAGGCAGGGGGAAGATAAATGACAATCCTGCTTTGATTGTGCTCCGGCATGGATTCGTCTTAGGATTTGAAACTTTGCAAGGATTTTCATTTGGTTTTTAAGTCCTCTTATGGGTGTTCCTCTCTCATTCAGACCAGGGCTCCTCGCTGCCTGTTGCGTCGATTTTGATTTTTTTGTGGTGGATGTGCTCTGGGATGTAAGTGTTCACTGGGTTCGTACTTCAAGACAGGGCATAAGGGTGGCCAGGGGGCTCCAGTGTTGAGCCCAAAGGCTCTGCCTCTTCCCCTAGCATAAGCTCCTCCACCAGCCATGGGCATCTTCCAGCTGGCAGGGCACTGCCATCAGAGCATGAGGTTTGAGTCAGTTGGAGGTCGAAGCACATGAGGGTTCAGGACAGAGAGATTGTTTCTTTTGAGATTGGGATCTCTGTTGCTTTCTGTTTCTCTGAGTACAGCATCTCCAGGAGCATGAAGAAGAGCAGCCTCTGTGCTGGAGAGCTGAGCCAACACGTGGGAGAGGCAGGTGAAGCCCAGCCTTTGCCTTTCTGTTGGTTATTCATGCTCTGGGCTGATGAAAGTGGCAGAAACCCTTGGTGGGCTCAGTTTTGGTTTCGTAATATCTTGTTGACATTTTTTAGCCTTGGGTTGGGCTGGGATTTTTTTTGTGCAGTAAGGTCACTCACTCTGCTTTAGGGCCTGAAACCTCTTTGGCACAGTGGGTACAGGTGCTCTGGTGATACCAGGTTTATCACCGATGGCTCCACAAGCACCTGAGGTATCTCACAGTCAGTGTAGATATTCTGATTTCTGGGTAAGCGAAGATGTTCTAAAAAACAGAGACTTTGATTCTGGGTGTTGGCTGTTTCTCTTGCTTTTAATTTTTTTGTGTGTTGTTATTAGGAAAGCTCTTGAGCCCTTTAAAAGAGGTGGGTTTTATCCCCTGGCAGTCTTAATTCTTAAAAATTAAGCTTTAGACTTTCTGCATTTAGTCAAAGTTAAGATGTCATAAAGATGTGATTTAATTTGTGAGAGCAGGAGTAGTTTTTTAAAATAAGATATCAAATATGCTGGATTGAGCACAACATTCTTTAATGTGCTTGAAATTTTGTTCTTATGCTGGAATTTACTCTTCCAGAGCAAATTTCATCTGATTTATGTTTATTCCTTAGTTGCCTTTGTGCTGTCTGATAGTGAAATAACAGTACCATCAAATGCAGAGTTTGGGAAGTAGTTTGGATTATCAATTTTATCATGGTGAGGGTTATTTGGGATGATCTTAGCTGAAGTCAGTTGGAATGTGAAGAGCTGTTTAATACCCATCTAGATGTTAATCTTTAAACAGCCCTCCGTGCTCTTCTGGGGTTTTGTGAAAGCCAGTTAAGGAAATGCGTTAAAAAAAAAATAGATCTTTCATTCCTCTAGTGAAGAGTAGAGACAAGGGTTTGGTCCAGCTGGTCCCTGAGGGTGGCTGCTGCCTCATATTGGGGGAAGTGTGTGTCCCCATTTATTGTCAGGTTATGAACAGGTCAGGAGGACACATCTCCTCCCAGGCTCCTCCCTCCAGTAGTTCTTGAGAGCAGTGGTCATGACCAATGCTTAAATGTGTGTCAGGGTGTGGAGGGGTTGCTATCAAAAGGGAAGAGTAGCAGTAACACAGATATATATTGAAATGGATATTGAGGGAGTAAGGCACTTGGAGGAGGATTCATCCCTTTGCTCTGTTTCAGACAAAGGAGTGTCAGACAAATAAATTGGATAATGTGTGGGTGGCATTTCAGAAAGCTGAGCAAATTAATAGCCCTCATTGCTGGGACATAATCAATGGACACTTCTTGTCAAAAGTTTACTGCTTCAAACCTATTTCATAAATCACAGAGCAACATCCTTTGGGGTTTGTGAATGAGAAATGTCCTGGTTGTAAGGAGCCCTTTGCTGTATTTTTTCTTATAAATCAGAAATATTTTTTTTTTTTGCTTCCTAAACCCATATTTATTATTTTGTTATAATTTCTCCTAGGTTTCTGGTTCCCCTCTTTTCCTGTTTCCAAAAAAACCAGTACTTGGAAGGGCCATTGCAGCATGGGCAGGTCCTGGGGTGAGGAAGAATGTCTGATTCCTCACACCACTGCCTGCACACAAATCAGGGAAAGCATTTGTATGTCTTGAGGTGCCTGATTGGATTAAATTTGATTAGATGGAGGGAAGAGTAAGCTCTGCTTATGAACAATGATCTCTTGGTTGTGAAATGTTCACCTCTGGGGGGAAGGCCTATAGTATTGCAGTAGGAGCCTCTTAATGTGAGTTCATAAAATCCTGGAGGAGGTGGGATGGGGAGAACCTATTGTGCAGTGATTGCAGACTGAAAACCAACAGAAAAAAGTTATTCTGATGCTTGAAACACATGCATGGATTTATCCTGCTACAGTTTTATAAAGTGGTGTTTTCTTTCATGGTTTTTCCTCAATTTTTGTTTTGCTTGTAAGTAAAAGAAAAATAAGATGAATTCTTACCCTGTCTCTTCCTTTTCCAGATACTTAGTGTGGCAGTACAGATAGGGGACTTGAAAGTTCCCAAAAGTTGGGTGAGAGAATGGTTAGTGCCAGAATTGTGGAGATGCTTGGTTTCTTCCTTCTGCAAGGGTTAGATTGAAGGAGTGATGGAACAAGACTCTAATATTTTAGATATATATTGGACATGGCTTTAAGTTCTAGTCTGTGCTTGGATCTTGTTGTGTGGAAAAGTGTTGTGGGAGGATCTTACTTTTTGCCCTGCATAGCAGCAGCAGTGCTGTGCTGCTGGCCACGTCCTGGTCTCTCTCTGGAGGTGTTGCATTGGTGTGATCTTTTCTCTGAAGGTTTTGAAGGACCCAGAGCTCCCTTCTGTGCACACACACCATAATTTTATGATGTTAATGGCAGGTGACAAAGTATGCAGGTGACGAAATAGTGTTGAACAAATTTTCTTCTATTTTACAGAGATGCTGCAGTTTGTCAGTAACCAGGCAGGAGACTTTCCAGACCTGTTTTCGGATCCCTTGAGCAGCACCTTCCAGGGCAGCAGCAGCAGTGGCAGCAGCAGTGGGACCCTGGAGCAGCACTTGCAGCGGCCCTACAGCCAGGTGCAGCTCCAAACCTTCCCACCACCCCCTGCATCCCCTCAGCTCCAGAGCCTGCCGGTGAAAGCAGTGCAGACGACACCTCCAGCCCCTTCACGCTCAGCCCCTGTCCTGCAGCCGCGGCCCTCAGTGCAGCCTCACCTCCAGCAGCAGGCCCTCATGATTACGCCAACGTTCAGCTCTGCTCCCCAGACCAGGATTATCCAGCAGCCAGTCATCTACCAGAATGCAGCCACAAGCTTCCAAGGTAGTGCTTGCGGTGCTCAGACTACAGGTGTGCCTGGTGCACGCAAGATTCCAGGATGTTCAGGCAGTGGATGTGCCTGGTGCACTTGCAGTAAATGGCATCAGTGTTCAAACTCCAAGTGCATCCTCAGCCATGACAAGCCTGATGATTCTTTTCTTGTTGCACTGCCAGTGGGTGTCCCTTCTACCTGCATGGCTTTGGAGTTGGGGAGCATGAGAATTTTTCAGGAATGAGATCTTAGGTGTTTTTGTGTGACTTCTTACCATAATTGTTGTCTTGCTGTTCTCCTCTGGCCTGGCCTTCTGCCCTATGGCTCTTGGGAGGTTTGAGAATTGTTGGCAACCCTGTTCTCCCACTGATGGGTGCACTGGGCAGATACAGTCTGTCCCACACAACAGTCTGGAATGAAGGCACATTTTATCTGCTGAACTCTGGAGCTCACTGAGCAGAGACACCTATAGGAATATTTAACGATCTTCCTTTGTAAACGCTGGATGACTTGATGCTCTTCAGTAGGTCTTGATTCTTTACATGACAGATAGGATCCTATAGTCCCCCAAGACCAGGGGGAGTGGGAAAGTACAGGTTGGATGTCTTGTATAATGTCACTGAAGCAGAGTCCTGTGCTATCAGATTAAAGGGTTTTGGCCCTATTTTCTCTTAGCTGATCTTCTGTGCCTCCTGGAAAGCTGCTATTCTGGTGCAGTGTCCTCTTGCAGAAGGCACCAAAGCAGCTGGAAGCTTCCTAACATGTGGGATGTGTTAGATGAATGCTGCCTACTGAGAAGCTCTGGGAAGAAGAGTGATGCTAGCAGCATTTCCAGGTTCCAGGAGGGAGATGTGTCTCTCGACCATTTCTGACATTTCTTCTGCTTTTCAGTTCTCCAGCCTCAAGTCCAGAGCCTGGTGACATCCTCCCAGGTTCAGCCAGTTACGATCCAGCAGCAGGTGCAGACGGTGCAGGCCCAGCGAGTGCTGACACAGGCTGCCAACGGCACTATCCAGACCTTAACGCCAGCCACCGTCCAGACAGTTGCTGCACCACAGGTCCAGCAAGTTCCAGTGAGTAAAAGTGTGGAATGATGCAGGGATCCAGCAGAACAAGAAAATGCTTTTGTGGGTCTGGTCCCCTTGCCTGAGGAGACGTGGTGAAATTGTAGGGCTGGCGATTCTGGCTAGGATTGCTTCAGCACAAATGTTTTTAAACCTGAGGGGTATTTCTAGCCAGCCTATGTTGCAGAAGCATTTTATTTCATGCAGATTATGTATGAGAGTCCCTGTTTTGAGATGGGGTGTGACTTCTGGGTAATGCTCAGCAACTGTTTTCTGTGAAACAGTAACTAAATGCAGTCTAAAATAATTTAACTTGGTACTGCCAAACTCAGTTGGAAACCTTACTTAAACAGGGTTTTTTTTGACTTTTGCCTACTTGTTTTTATGTCCATCACCTCTACCACATCTTACAAGGACTAGTTGATACTGGAATGTGTTCTTCTAATTCTTCTGTCATTTTTTTTAATAGTTTTACTGTTTAAGCGCCATGTGATTTTTTTTTTCAGTCTTGTGCATTTTTGTATTAAAGAAAAATGTTTGTCTATGAGAGTATGACAAAGTTGCTATGGTTCAGTTCTACTATGCCATCTCTGGTGTTCTCAGAGAGTCAACAAGGTATTTGAAAGAAATAAGAGCAAAATAACTTACATTGGATTTTGATCTGCTTGATGTCAAAGGTACAGATCCTTTCAGTGAATTTGCAAGGAGATGCTACTATGGGTGTTGGCCAAAGCAGGCTGTCCTAGCTGTGTTAGACTGAATACTTAGGCAGTTAATGTAGAGAGCTAATTATAGGTGTAACTGCAGTGGGAAGAGTAGCTTTTCCATCAGTTCTTTTGTGATTTTACATACTTGTTTCCTTCTGGTGGCTGATTTGAAAACCACTTTGCTGGTGGTTCCTCTGGCCCATTCTATCCAGTGCTGTTCAGACTGTCTCCTGCTCACAGTTTGCATTGGAGCTGATGGAAAGCATCCAGGTGGTGCAGGGTGCTAGTCAAAGAAATACTTACCATACTCTGCTGCCAACCACTGAGTTGTAAAGCTGTTACAACTTTGTCAGTGCTTGTCTCTGGCTACTGAGATCAGCAGGGAAATGTGCCTGCTCTCTTCTTCACCTGTAACTCTTTTCAACCTAGGTTCTTGTCCAACCTCAGATCATAAAAACGGATTCCCTGGTGTTGACAACCCTAAAAACAGATGGCAGTCCTGTTATGGCCGCAGTACAGAACCCAGCACTGACAGCACTCACTGCTCCCATTCAGACTACAGCTCTGCAGGTACCCTATGGATGTCCTTCCATCCCTCCTCACTGGTGTTCTTTGCTATTTAATGCAAGGAAGAGATTTGTGCTTTAGTGTTCTGCAGTGGCGCAGACAAGAAGGGGTTTTGGGGGCTGTTGTACACACATTCAAGGTGAGTAATACCTGTTTCTGTCAAGGCTGAACACACTGATTGTACTGTTTGGCAGCCTGCCCATGGCCAGTAAGCAAAGATCAAGGGCACATTTCTGTTTAACTTTTTCTGGTACTATAAGGAGAGGAATATGACCTAAAAACTCAGTCTAGTTTTTAACTTGAAGCCAAAAGCTAACTTGCTCGGAGTACCTGTGGAACTTCCTTTTGCCCCTCAGTAGTGTCTAATAGTAGTATATTAACCGTGACAACTAATTAAACTGCTTTTCAGAGTGCATTTGCAGGGAGGATTTATTATAATCATTGGAGATGACAATTGTGCTTCATGGCCTCCACTTCTAATCAAGTCTTAGAAATTTATGCTCCCAGAGAAACATTTATTGTGATCTTATATGTTCTGAACAGTTACCTTTGTATAAATATTTACTGGGGGAGATAAACTTGTCAGTGTGGACCTAAATTTTGACTTATTTTACAATAGCATGCTATGCTTCTTAGATACTAATTAGCAGCCAGGCTAAAATCTTCAATTAATCTGCTTGCTTTTAGATGAAGCTTTCACACAGCTTGAGGCTTATGAGATTGTGTCTGTCTGAGGCATGTTTGAACATACTGAAATTAGGTGAATATTAGCCAAGGAAAGGTATAGGATTTAAATTCACTTATTTGTCAAGTTCCAACTTGAAATGAAACTAAATTAATTTTTGGTATCCCAATCAGAAGACTATTTCAGAGTTCAAATTGTTTCTGAAATTGCCTATGACTTGTTTCTTCTCTCGGTTAGCTGCTCTAGGCTAGTTATGTTTGTCTTTTGACAGAAATAATCTTACTCTCCATAGCTGCTTGCTTCCCTGATTCTTGGTATACTTCAGAGTACACATGTGCCTTTCTAATTCTTGCTTTGCTGGATTAGGCAGTCTAAACTTTTTCATTACAGCTATCCTAGGAGCCCATCTAAGAAACTGTTCTGGTGGGATTCATCATGTTTTATCTCTGAGTAAATACTGCTTTAGTTTGTTGTAGATTCTCTCCTACATCTAGATGCCCAAGTTTGAGCTTTTCATTCTGCTATGTATCACTTATTAGTCTTAGTTCCTCATATTAAGGCCTTTTTGTAGCTTATGGGAGTTTTTTTTCCTTCATTTAATCAAATTCAAATGAATTTGAACTGCACTCCTCAAGCCAAAGTTTGTTTTTACATAGCTGAATCCTTTCTAGCATTGTCATTATTAGTGTTATTGGAAGTAGTGTAGGCTGTTGCTGTTTTCATGACTATTTGTCCAAAGAAAAGGTGAATTTGGATGCTTTAAATGTAAAGATTGTAGGAACAAGAGGGAGCTTTAGCCCCTTTCTCTACTTAAGTAGATGAATAAAGCATAGTATTGGGAGAAGTGTTGGTGCACTTGGAGAACAAGTGATGTTCTTATTCCACAGTGACCAGTGTGGGAGCCAGAGTAACAGACTTTTCCTGTGTTGCTGTGCCAATGCTTGTGCCAGCTAAGAAAGACGGAAGAAATTTGGCATATCACACATTTTCTGAGCAGTACCAACTTTTCCTGATTCTTCTTTGTTTACTTTTTTTTCTTTTGCCATCATAAACCTTATCTAAATTGGCCAATTGCTCTTGACACTTGTTATGCGTGGTCTTTGTAGACCCTTGTTGGGAGCAATGGGACCATTTTGACCACAATGCCCGTGATGGTGGGACAAGAAAAGGTGCCTATCAAACATGTTCCTGGGGGTGTCAAGCAACCTGAACCACCTAAAGAAGGAGAGAGGAGAACAACTCACAACATCATTGAAAAGCGCTACAGGTCGTCCATAAATGATAAAATCATTGAGCTGAAGGACCTTGTCATGGGGACAGATGCCAAGGTAAAGATGGGGAATAAGTGTAAATGTGGTGTCTTAAATACTTTGTTTTCAGGTGCTCATTTGCTCTACCAAATGAAGCATTTGGCTACATGTAGTTGTTAGTAGCATGCACATGTGTATTGGGTGAGAATCACTTGTGTTCAATAATTGTATTCAGGAAGGGTCATCTGTAAAAATTAATTTTACTATGTTAGTGGTACTGTTTATTGAAAATAAGCTATACCTTATGCATTTGTTCTTATATTAGGTCTAACTTAAAATAGGCCCTCTAAGTAGAATATCCAAGTAGATATTTTGATAACTGCCAAACCAGGTCTTGTTTCAATTAATTTTTCTTTTCCATGTGACTGCAGTAAGGATGAGGTTTACAGAGCTTTCCAGTTTATTTCCTTTTGACATTGAGATGTAAAAACTGCTTGCTCACATATTAGAAGCTTTCTTGCACTACATATTCAGGGTTTGTTCCTACTCAATTTACCTCATGCTGGTGAGGCAGGCAGTAGTATTCTTGATACCTTTTGTGATTACTGCACAAATAATTGCACTAGTGAAGTCACCTGTTGCTGGAAGAGGAAGCTTTTAAAAACATGGGTAGTGTGCAGTGGCTTCATAGTACTTTTGGCTGTGTTTAGAAGATAAACTTGCCACTGCTGCTGGAAGCAAGGATTTGCATGGAGATGGCCAATCAAGTAAGGCAAGGAGGGAACTACTTATCTCAGAATTCAGTGGTGATCAGGCAGCAGCTTGTTCTATCCCAGAATTGATCCACTTCATTTACAAACTGTGGTACTTTCAAAGGACTATTTCTGGTTGAAATCTAGGTGTGAACTTCATTGTAATTTGGATGTTAATCTGTTTCCATTGTACTGTTTTTAAAAGATCTTTGAGAGACCTCATCCTTGTGTATTTTTGATACCTTGCCCACAGATCATGCTCTGATAATGGTTTCTTTGCAGCTGCTGAGAGGTCCTTTATACCCTCTTCTTTCACCACATAATACAAAGGGTTGTGGTATTCCTACAGGCAGGAGTGATCCTTTGATACTCTTAATATAAACTGCTTTTTGTACATTTAATTCTTTACAGATGCACAAGTCTGGAGTCCTGAGAAAAGCCATTGACTACATTAAATACCTGCAGCAGGCTAACCATAAGCTGAGGCAGGAGAACATGGTTCTGAAGCTGGCTAACCAAAAAAACAGTAAGTTCTGGAGGCTCTGTAGCAAAGGGGAGGCAGTCAGCATGTATGTAGGATGTATCTTGTAGTTTATCTTTGACAGAGATTGTATTGATAGTGGCCAGTGTTACTCCAGATGATAGAGCCAATCTAAGAGCTACTGACAGGAGTCAGGATGGAGAAATGTATATGTAATGCACTCTGATTTTTTTCAGAGCTGTTGAAGGGCATTGACTTGAGCAGTCTGGTTGACAGCGATGTAGATCTCAAGATAGATGACTTCAACCAGAATGTGCTGCTGATGTCTCCTCCAGCCTCTGATGCAGGATCCCAGGCTGGCTTCTCTCCCTATTCCATTGATTCAGAGCCAGGAAGCCCACTCCTTGATGATGCAAAGGTATTTGTGACTTTAATTGTCAAATTCAAGATATCTCCTTCAGGATATGAAAGAGTCAGAATTTAAATTCTTTTTATTCTCAAGAGTGGACCCAGCAGGCATCTAACAAGCAGATTTGTATGGTTTAGAGATCCTTTGTAAGGATGAGGAAGATGCACGTGTGTGTGTTTTATCTTTCTTTAAATTATTGAGACTGTTTCCTGAGCTCTAGTACCTGAGCCGTACCTTATCTGCTGGAAGAACTGTGCTTATCCTTCAGTCCCTCTACAGTCTCCGTGGACTTCCAGTGCATGTTTATTACCCAAGGAGCCCATGGCTTTCCAGGATATATATGTCCAGTGAGTAAAGCAGGAGAACTTGGAAATGGATGATGACACCAATTGTGGTTAATGAGACCATAAGCAATCAGAATAACAAAACACTGTTATAGCTGTCTTTGGCTTATGAGTATGTTTTCTGGATATCACAGAAGTGGGTTTTCTGGGAGGTCCTCAAAAGAGTAAGGGTAGCAGAGGTTAATCCTAGCCTAACCCAGAGATACATTTATGGTTAATACCTGAAATGACTGGACACAGAAGGAAGTTGAGGGCAGTCAAATATTTCAGCCTTATCTTACTAAGCTAAGAAAAGCTTTACTGGACTTCTTGCTTATCTGGAGCTCAAAAGCAAATTTATACATATTCTGTTTCTCCTTCTTCCCTACGCCTTCCTTGGCATAAACATTTTTTGTGCTCCATAATGGTAAGCATTGGGTTTTTTCTCCTTTTTCTCTCCATTCTTATTCCCATGAAGGTTAAAGATGAGCCTGACTCTCCTCCTGTGGCACTTGGTATGGTGGATCGCTCTCGAATACTCCTCTGTGCTCTCACATTCCTTTGCCTTTCCTTCAATCCACTGACATCCCTCCTGGATGCCCGCAGAACCCCTGAATCTGACAGCCTGGTGCGCCATGGCTCTGGCAGGAACGTGCTGATGATTGAATCAGGTAAAAAACTAGGATAGTTTGGGCCACAGAGGATGTCCAGCTTACACAGTCTCCCTAAAACCCACCTGCAGCTGTGAAGGCTGCCAGTTACAAGGTGGACAGTCGCTGTGGTTTAGCAGGATGGGTTTGTGTGTTCAGGGAGCTGTACAACCTTTGTTTGATGGGTGGGGAGGGGCAGTAACTGCAGGGTAGGGCATGGAAGGAGAGCCAGCTTGGATATGGCTCCAGTTTGCATCCAGTGTTCTTGCATAAAACCAGCCATGGCTCAGTGTGGTGAGGGTGAGGTGGCACCCTGTTTGTAGCCCAGCAGCCTGGGCTTTTGGCACAGACTCTTGAAAAGTAGTTCAGGGTAAGGGACATCCTCCTGTCTTCACCAATCTTTGAGGCATGTTTGTTTTTAACGTAACTGACTGATTTTTGTCACATAATCATAAAGTATTACTCCACTCTTGCTATGGAGTCCTGCAACTGGCTTGTTGATACACTCCTTCCATAAAATTTACACCTTAGGAGAGGGTCGGGGATGCTGTAGGCATGCAGTTGTAAATATGGTTCCTCAATGTCGCTTTGTAAATTTTAGATTGGAAAATTATACTGGAGTATTGAGTACCTGTGGGTGTGTCTTACAGAAAAATCAGAAGACAACTCTTGGAAAACTAAGTGCTAATTTTCTTTTTTTTAAATACGTCAGTCTTGTAAAAATAATCATTTAGTTGGGAATGTTGAGGGTTGGAGTTTAGATGAAGAGGTGTTGATATAGGTGTTTCCTGACTGAACTGCACTCTTTGCAAAAGCTGATTAAACATGTGGCAAGCACAGCAAGACATCCTTCATGGTCCACGCTTGTCATATTGCCAGGCTTTTGGTATCCAGGTTAGATTTTCATTTTCCCTTTTGGGATATTCATTATAGATACGGCTGGTTGGTTCGGTTGGATGATGCCCACTCTAATCCTGTGGCTTGTGAATGGAGTGATTGTACTGAGTGTGTTCATAAAGCTCCTTGTGCATGGAGAGCCAGTGACCCGGCTTCACTCAAGGTCCTCCGTCACCTTCTGGAGGCATCGCAAGCAAGCGGACCTGGATTTGGCACGGGTAAAATTGACTGGTCATTTTGCATCAAATGCATCTTTTAGATAGGATTGTGGGTAAATATTTCCCAATCAGGCAGTGGCTTGGGACTTGCAAGGGCACGGTACTCCTTGAGTGGATCATCCTGTGTGATTTCAGAGAAGCTGTTGCCAGGTTGTTCTGAGCAGATTACTGTCCTACTCAGCCTAAGTTAGTTGAGGCATGGAAGCAGTGGAAGAGGCTCCTAACTTCTGTCTTTGTTGTCCTACTGCATGTTGTATCAATTTTTGGCAGCAACATCTTGGGTTTTGTCCAGAATCTGGCCTCTGTTGTGTCTGTCTGCTGTCCTCCAGCCTCTTGGAAGTCCTCTTTATTGTTGAGGAAAGATTTGGCTTTTGATACAGGGACCCTGAAATTTCCATGGTGTTTGACAAGGCAGGAGCTCTTTTCATCTAGTGCTGATGTGTCTCACAGGCAGTGCAGGATCAGAACCATGTGTAGAAAGTTTGTTTAGGGTCAGATTTCAAGCTAGTGTAAACTGCTGTTATATTGTCAGTTTCTATGTTGATGTCCCTCTGCTACAGATCTTGTCCTGACTTGCACGTCAGTTTGCCTTGCTCCAGTGCCAGGGAGGTCCCAAAGTGATAGTGCTTTTTGTTGCTGAACCTTTCATTGCATTATTTGCAGGGTGATTTTGCTGCAGCTGCATCAAACCTGCAGACTTGCCTGTCAGTACTCGGACGAGCACTGCCAGCTTCCCGCCTGGACTTGGTCTGCAGCCTGTCCTGGAATGTGATCCGCTATAGCCTGCAGAAGCTGGCACTAGTGCGATGGTTGCTGAAGAGGACTTCTCATCAGTGGCGGGCAAGGGAGGCCACTGCAGGATTTGAGGATGAGGCCAAGACCAGTGCTCGGGATGCCGCCCTAGCATATCACAAGCTCCATCAGCTCCACATAACAGGTAGAAGTAGAGGTGGCAGATCTGCTGTTTGGTTTTCCTGAGTGAGGAGACTCAGAGCTGATCCTGGAGCATACAGGGAGAGCACTACAGCCTCTCTCCTCTGGGAGGGCTGCTGTTAGAAGCAGCAAATCATGTTTGACAGGTTTTAGGAGCCTCCTGACAAAGTTTAGGCACCACTTACTAAAACACAGCAGGTTCATGCAGTAGAAGAACTCCGTAGGAACAGCTGAAGCAACAGCAATGTAAGCTTCTCATGTCAACAGGTTCTCGTTGTTTCTTCAGGATAGTAGCCCTGCAAATTATGGTAGTAGTTAGTAGCTGGTACTACTGATTAAAAATTAACACTTTTGCTTCTCATGCTGGTACAGGTAAACTTCCCTCCAGCTCAGCTTACTCAGGCTTGCACATGGCATTGTGTGCTGTGAATCTGGCTGAATGTGCAGAGGAAAAGATCCCACCCAGCACAATGGCAGAAATTCACCTGACAGCTGCAGTTGGCTTGAAAACCCGCTGTGGAGGCAAGCTTGGTTTCCTAGCGGTGAGTTGTGTTATCTTCCCCGATCACACCCTCAAGCAGAGATCTAGGAAAGTCTGGAAGTTGGCATTGCTATATATCTTGGAGAGGCATCTGCTAGCACTACGATTGCAATATGACCTGCAGTTATGATATGAACTGTAATTACGGTATGATTTTTGTCCTTGGTGCTGCTGCTCTTTCTCTAGGTACTGTTCTCAATCTTGTCTTCTTCTTTCACCAGAGCTACTTTCTAAGCCAGGCTCAAAGCCTGTGCAGCTCAGAGCGAAGTGCCATTCCTGACTCATTGCGTTGGCTGTGCCACCCCCTGGGACAAAAGTTTTTTGTGGAGCGAAGCTGGACAGTGAAGTCTGCTACAAAGGAGAGCCTGTATTGCACACAAAGGAATCCCGGTGAGAGACGGGGACACTGGGATTCCCAAGTGTCTGGCATCCGAGCACTTTGAGCCTGGCAGTCTCTCCACTTTTGTCTGGGACAAAAGCGGGTGTCATGTTTGAGAGTGTGTTTTTATCCCCACCCTGCTTGTGGTTCTGATGGGTGAGAGGGCATGAGGAGCTGAGACGTCTTCTCAGCCTGCAGGGTCTGGCTTGCCTCCCTTTGTATCCTGTGCTGTCATACTGCTTGTCTCTGTTTGCTGGAACACAACCCAAAGGTGGCCCTGAATGTCTGGGGTGTACCTTTGGGGTGACCAAGGTTTATCCTCTGCAGATCAGTGTCCTCACTGTTTTGCTGAGAGGCTGAAGTGCCAGAGGGATCTTTGGCCAAGTGCTGCAGCTTTGCAAATGGATTGAAAGGATAAAAAAACCCTTAAAACTTAGTCTTTAAATCATTCTGTTAGTTTCTTGAGAATATCCCTTTACTATTCTTCCTCATGCTCTTTCCTACATTTTGGTTCTTCTTTCTGAGTGTATTGGGAGGTGTGTATGGCGATATGCAGGTTTAGTGGTTTGGTTTATCCTTCTTCTCTAGCGGATCCCATTGCACAAGTCCATCAGGCATTCTGTGAGAACCTGCTAGAGCGAGCAGTGGATTCACTTGTGAAGCCTCAGACTAGGGAAGAGGTAGTGGGACAAGAGGAGGAGGAGTCATGGTGAGTATATGTGGCCCACTGGGGACTGCTGGCCACAGCAGCAAGGCACTGAGGCAGAGCTCGTAACCACTGATCAAGTGCTCTGGGGCAAATTGGGTAGTTAAAGGCTTGGAATGACTCTAGTCTGACCACCACAGCTTATCAGCAGAGCAAGCTCTGCCTCTTGTGTTAAAACCTCTCAAGTCAAAGGTGATCCTGGGTGTGGTGGGGATTTCTGATGTTAGCTGGGGTAATACTGGTTGGTTGCTGAACCAAATGAATGACTTTCTTTGCTGAGGCAAAGTTTAATGTTCAGGAGGACTGAAACTAGCATGCACCTACCTCTTCTATAGACTAGGACATAGGTCCAGTGCTTTTAGCACGTGAAAGTCTGGCATGTCAGAGAGTGAACCAACCAGCCTTCTACTTTGTGCACGAGTGTTCTTTTGACTGAGTGTGAATTTTACCCACAGTAAAGAATCAAACAGATGTGTGGCAAGAGGAGAAAAGATGATGTCGAACATAAGTGTCATTGTCTCTAAGCTCTGACCAAATGAAAGGGAAAAATAGGTCAGAAACAGCAGCTTTTTTTATTGAACTGTGTCCAACTTTCTCCTGGATTCCACAGGAAGTAGGACCCCAGCCTTTGCTAGTAATTCAGCACTATTTCTAGCTGATTTCTAGATATGCATACATATATCCTCTGTAAGGATCCTGTCCTCAGAAAGTGTGGGTAAAAGCCTCAGATGGGAAGATAACCCAGTTTCCCTACCTGTGTAGGAAAAATATTGTACCTTTAGTTTTGGGTTTTTTCCCAATCTCATCTGTTTCCTAGCAGAGAAGGAGCAAAGGTTTGGTTTAACTGCTTGCAATCAGATGCTGCTGTTGAGAGAAGGCAGCAGAATTTGTATAAGGGAGGTGGATTGTCACTATACTTGTGGGAGTCCTGTCTCCTCATGGGAAGGAAGTAGATTTAGTAAAATAGCAAGCTTTTTCGTCCCACTCTAGGGGTGGAAGCTCAAGATCTTCATCTGTAGCATGTCCCAGTAAATTAGGTCATTGCTGCATATGCTATTTGCTCTGACCAGTGCTGAGAACATACTATGACTTCCATTCATACATATTTGCATATATGCAAATAATCAGAGAAGTGTAGTTGAGCCTCTTTTGGAGGCAATAATTGAAAAGGAGCCTGTAATCAACTTGTAACACATGTCTATGTTTGAGGTGAGACCTGAGGTTAAATCTAGTTGTGTGCTGGTGGTCATGAAAGGGGAGATGTGAAACTGTTCCTCTCAGAGCATTGCTCTGCATTTCTGTTCATGGGGTGGTCTCTTCAGTCCAGCAGTGTTGTGTTACTTGTAGAGCTTGAACTTTCTGTGGGCATAATGGGTCAGCACTGTTTAAGCATGACTTGTGAATGAGAAGTGCCTTGGTATCCTCTGTTTGACAGCATAGCAAAGATCTGCCTTATTCCTTGTTTCAGTGAATTCTCAGGTGCCATGGAGTACCTGAAATTGCTCAACTCTTTCTTGGACTCAATGGGAAGTGGAGCCCCACCCTTTACCAGCAGTTCTGTACTCAAGTCTGCCCTGGGTAAGTCTGGCAGAACTGAATCTCTTTCAGATGCAAGATGTATTGCCAATACAAATTTCCTCTCCCTACCACCTCTCAAATTCTAGTCAAGGAGAAATGCGGTCCTTGAAGTGAGGCCTGATTGCATGCCAGTGTGGTACCATGCTCAGACTGGAAGAAAGTGATTAAGAAAACTTACAAATTTGGCTTTGTGTTCTGATGCTGAGTGCCCAGCCAGGGACTGCTGCTATTTGTATTGTGCAATATTTTATTTCCAGTCTGAACCTTTGCCCTCACCTGAGAGCTTGTTCCTAGCAATGCAGAGCGAGAGGAAGGCGGAGCATATAAACAAACATAGCAGCATTGCAGTTAAAGTATAGGAAGGGTTTTTTTCCACCTATTGAACTGGGTTTCCCCTGCTTTCACAGTGGCTGTCAGATATATTCTTCAATCTTCAGAAACCTGCAGCCTTTGCTGTAGGCAAGGTCTGGGCATATATTGGGAGGTGCTTGTTTTGGTCCCTTGGTGTATACTTAGTGGGACAGCAAGGGCTGCAGAATCCCTCTGAACCATGTGCTGGGTTGGTAACAGGCTGCTGGAGTATTTGTTTTGCTTGGTGTTGGTACAGACAGCACCTAGCAACTCACTGGGATGCTGGTGCAGCTTTAGACATAGACTAACTGCTGTACCTAAAATGTATAGAGCAAACACATAATTGGGTTTTTTTAAGAGAAGTCTGTGCTTGGGTCAGTATTGCCATAGAACTGAAAAGCAGGTTAGAGTAGCAGAACATAAGACCTTTGACCCTAAGTAGGCTTTCGGGAGTTTTTGAGGGGTTGTTAAATAATGAAGGAGATTACATAGGAAACCTGATGTACTGTCTTGATGGTGATTAGTGCCAGTCATAAGTGTGTATATGAGTGGAGTTGTTATTTTGGGGTGGTGAGTGAAGATCATTGTCAGGAAGGAAGTCAGCAGATTTCTAGAAAAGTTGGTGGGATATGTTCTTGTTGACAAGATACAAACATGCCATCCAAAACTCTGCTTGCAGTCAGGTATAGGGTGTTTGCATGCTGCCGAGTTCCCTTCTGTTCTTGCAGCACATTTCAGTGTTCACATGGACAGCTGAGGTCCTGTGGGATCAGTTTGGGCTCATTAGCATCAATCCCAGCAGAAGGCGCTGGCAAGGGCCTGTGATACCTGTCCACTTCTCCAAGTGTGAGGGAGCCAGGTGTGCTCTCCTGGGTTGCAGCTGCTGGTTCTGTTTTGCAGGTCCCGATGTGGTATGCCGATGGTGGTCAGCAGCTGTGGCTATGGCAGTCGCTTGGCTCAAAGGGGATGATGCAGCTGTGAGGTCACATTTTGCAGAAGTGGAGCGCATGCCAAAGTCCCTGGAGATGTCAGAGTCCGTATGCCTCATACACTTTTCAAACTGCTCCTCCTTCTAAACAGGGATGGCTCCTTCCCCTTATGCTGTCCTGTAGGGTCACACCTACCTGTGCCCTAGGCCTGCATGTCTCTTGTGCTCTGCAAGTGCCAGTGTGCTCAGCAGTTCATGTGTATGTCAAGGCTTGCAGACTGATAGTAAAGCTGTGGACTGGCAGTCACAGTCATAGTTGCTTCTTTAGGGATGTCCTTTGGCTTTGTTCTAATTGTATGGTCCCCTACCTTCCAAAGTCAAAACTTGCATGATGATGGAAAATATGGTGTCACCATCTCTGTTCTTTTGTACTAAAGAATTTTTGCCAACTTTCCCTCATTTCTTTGTGCTGTCTGTGTAGGTGAGGAACAATTGCCATCTTTTTTCTCTCTAAGGAGTGATGGTATCTCTTGAAGGTGGGAGAGTGAAAGCTGATGCTGTGGCAGCATGACATGATATTGCTTGAAAGCAACCTGCTTTCTCTTTCAGGAATGCCCTGGTGAAAGCTACCTTCTACATATGTAAAGCCATGCAGACCTCTCTGTCTGGGAAGGCAGATGGACAGCAGAGCTCCCTGGGTTACTGTGAGAGGGCCAGCAGTCATCTGTGGAACAGTCTCAACATGAGTAGTGGCATGTCCAGCACTGTCCTCAACAATGTAAGCATTATAAGCCCTGGGATACCACATGGTATGTCTTGGTTGTAAGGTTGGTGTTGCTGCAAGTGTGTCATTTCCCTACTGTAGCTGCATTCTTCATTCACTCTGTGTATCATGGGATTAGAGGGGAGACTTCTTCCCTATCCTTGAAAAGGGTATTGCCATTGTTCTGTTTCTGCTGTATGGGGGAGCAGAGTCACAAGTACGGTGTTGTCTCCCTGGGCAGTGTCAGCTCTCACTCTTTTGTGCCAGTAGCTGTCACCCCTTTCTGGTGCTTTGACCAGTTTGAGTTTGGCCCTGCATAGATGGAAAGCATCCATCTCTCTCCTCCAGGTTAAACAGGACATCACTAAGTCAAGTCTGCTTTGTTTCAGGCCACACTCATGACTGTTTGAATCATCTGACACAAAAGTGTGATTATGCTGTGCTACTTCTGAGTTTGTGTGGAGCTTGTTTCTCTTCTTTCCAGGATTACATAAAACTAGAGCTTCCCTCCATGACATATAGGACATGTTTCTGGTCCCTTTCATCATTGCTGGGTGGCAGCTGTAGTGCATTGTAGTTGCATTGCATGTTGTGGCAGTGACTGTGCAATGTTTCTGCAGTGCAGTACAGAGGCACTCTCTGTTCAGCAGCACAGGGTGAGAGCCCTCCCAGAGCCGGGGGTGGGGCTAGGGGGCAGCAGCACATGGGGAAAAGGGGGTTGGCAGCCACTGTTGGCTATGGCAAGACTGCCTCTTTCTTCTCTGCAAGGTAGTATGGCTGTCTTTGCTGTTTCCCACTGGTTAGCATTAGTGTTTGGCCAGGAAAGCCTTTGCAGGAGGCTATGTTTCTGGGGGATCAGTTTGTATTTGCTAGCATTGATTCCAGTGAAAAGTGCAGACAAGGGCATGTAACATTGATGCAATGTGCCCTTGGCACATGTTTCCTTGAGGTCTTGGTTGAGAGATGCCACTTGGGCAAAATGCAAAGGCCTGCTCCTTTTGGTGCATTATGGTAGGGTGACACAGCAGGGAGGGCAGGGGAGCCCCCCAGGTGGGCAGGAGGTATTGTGTCTGCCTTCCCATGGGCCATGTCAGCAGCCATGTAGCTTGTTACTTAGCCAATGCTAGGTGTTACTAAAAGTATGTGCCCGGGTGTCTTGGCTCTTGCAGATGATCCAGCTGCTGGCCTGTGACTTGCTGCTCTCCCTCCGCACCAGCTTGTGGCAGAAGCAGGCAAATGCCAGCCAGGCACTGGGTGAGACCTACCACGCCTCAGCCCCTGAACTGACAGGCTTCCAGCGCGACCTTGGCAGCCTGCGCAAGCTGGCCCACAGCTTCAGACCCGCCTACCGCAAGGTGATGGCTTTCCTCTTCCACCTGCTCCACCTTCAGCTTACCTATACCCCTTCACTGGGGGTGAAGGGAAGCTGGTGCCCTGGGAAACACAGGGTGTATGTGAGTTTGCATGGTTTGGATACTTGGGGTGAGATGCTGTTCCACTGCCAGCCTCCATACTTCTGTTGGTGGGTGACGAGGGAGGCTCCTGTGGGAGTTCAGCTGTATGTGGAGAAGTATCCACTTTAGTTTCTGTGTAGAAAACCATCAGTACATGTGTATTGCCAAATACCATGGCATCCTGTCTATTAAGGTGGCTTCAGACTGGGTCTGTTCCTCTGGGGAGCATGGAAGGAAGCTTCCTCAGCTGTGTTGGCTTTGCTGAGTAGCTGGAGGGTCAGATGCCTTCTGCAGCTATAGAGCCTCAGGTGCTTTTCTGGGCATTTCGCTGGTTCTGTTCATCTAGTTTTAAGCCTCTGTAGAGGAAGTAGAATCTAATACTTGGACACAAGAGTTGTCCTGGTGTTGTCCAAACTCTGGATTTCAAAATTTGAAGCTGTTACCAAAGCATTGCATTGGCAGCATAGGTTGAGAATCCTGTCTGGACCACAGTGCCAAAGTTTGCTCTCAGATTTTTCTAAGCTGTTCCCTGCTCTCAATCCTCCCCCTTCCCAGGCCACTTACAGTTAGGTGTCAATTTTTTTCCCCTTCTTCATGTTTGTCCTGACCTTCAAATTTCCCAGAGGCAGGTGGAAAGATGAGGGAGGAGCTTGGAAATGGGTTTCTGTTTTTGTCATGGTGTCAGTGTTCTGCTCTTGAAATGTGGTGCCTGAGAGATGACAGTGCAGCCACAGCATCGTCACTGTGCCAGCCCACCTCTCATCATCCATTCTTCCTTCCCTTCCAGGTCTTTCTCCACGAGGCCACTGTGCGCCTAATGGCAGGTGCCAGCCCCACCCGCACCCACCAGCTGCTGGAGCACAGCTTGAGGCGGCGCACGCCCCAGAGCAGCAAACAAGGTCAGCCCCAGGGCTTAGGCAGCAACCCACTCCCTGTGGGGCTGGGAGGGGGCAGCGCTTGGGCAAGGTGTGGGGGCATAGATACAACCTGCAGTGTCTTCTGCTGTGTTAGGATAATGAGCTCCTATCAGCCTGTGGTTCAAGGCAATGCTTTTGTCCTGTTCTCTACAAGCCGGCTAACATGAACTGCCAGCTGTGGAGTGGAGGTGTCAGTGAACAGACTGGAAAACATTTGTCTTCATGAAGCTACACATGCACAAAACTTGACAGTCTGGGATTTGGAGCAGTCAGTGCAAAGGCAGAAGCTGGGAATTCTAAAGAGAAGAGCCAAAAGATAAAGGATGTAAGGGAATGGGCAAATACGCATGCCAATGTTGGGATGAGCCCTAGGAAGTGAACTGAAAGGAACTGTCTCTGTAGAAGACAGGACTGACAGTTCCTACCTGACCCCAGCTCAGAATTTTCTCCTCTCCTAGCCTAAAGGCCCTCAGGGTACTCCCTACTCTTGGCTCAGCCAAGGAATGCCAGCCAGCAAGCCTGTGCTTGGTGGTGGCAGTTGAAAGCCTGTGTGGTGGAATTTTCTCACGCAGGTGGTAGCTCTGTTATGAGTTTTCTGCCTTTACTGTTTGCCCATAGGTGAACTGGACACATTGCCGGGCCAAAGGGAGCGAGCCACA
The DNA here is from genome assembly GCA_013401135.1 of Cettia cetti. Lineage (NCBI taxonomy): Eukaryota > Metazoa > Chordata > Aves > Passeriformes > Sylviidae > Cettia > Cettia cetti. The sequence goes on from VZUI01002530.1 coordinate 45,509, forward strand.
GCCATCTTGTTGGCCTGTCGCCATCTCCCCCTCTCCTTCCTGTCCTCGCCAGGCCAGCGAGCGGTACTGCTGGCCGAGGCTGCCCGCACCCTGGAGAAAGTGGGGGACAAGCGCTCCTGCAACGACTGCCAGCAGATGATCGTCAAGCTCAGTGGGGGCACAGCCATTGCTGCCTCCTAATGCTGGCATGGGTTCCCTTTGTGCAAAGACAGCCTGCTTGAGCATCAGCCTGGACTTCTCTTCTGGAGCTTAGAAGTGCTAGGTTAGGGCTGTGCTGGTGGGATCAGGATGGGGTGGGAGAGGGAGGGATGGGGTTTGGGTTTAATTTTTTTCTAAACTTGCCCCAGGTTTAGCTTTACTAGCCTCCTTGCTTGTTCTCAGGCACTGCAGCAGGAATCTGTTTAGTTGTGGTTTTTGTCACTATGCCTGGGGCCGTTGAGAAGTGCTGTCCTGACAGAAATCACCTGTCCCTGCTTGAGAGAGAACCCCACAAGCTCACAGCATAGAGAAGTGGCACATCTTATGTCTGTCCTCAGGGGTATGTCGTTCCCTTTTCAAACACCTCTTCAGAAAGGAAATCTCTGGGGAGGGCAGAGGATCTGTTCAAGCCTTGTCTCGTGGGGCTGCTGGGGCCTAAGGCTGTTCACAAAAGAGAGGGGAAGGCACCAGCTTTGAGTTGTATGTCAGGAAACTGCAGCCCCCTAGACCCAACTTACTTAGGTGTTCTGGGAGTATCGCTTAGGGCCAGTACTGCCTGGAAAATTTCCCTACAGTTTTTATATAGGTTTTTTTATAGGAATGTTTGTGGCTTTACAAAAACATGGGGAACAGTGCAGCAGGTTTCCCTTCCCTTCTGCTTCCTTCATCTTTTCCTGTAATAGCTGCCTCCGGTTTTTAACAGGGGGTGGGTTTGTAGCTGCTTGCAACAAGCAGAGCCTGGTAAAAGACCTTGGCATCCCATGTCACCTGGTGTTGGGTGGCAGCAGAGGTGGGCATGCTGTACCCTGCACTTGGCATGAAGGGTGAATGCTTCTCTGATGCCTTTTTGTTGATGCAGAAACAATTTTTAGAAACAGTTTTTTTATTTTACTCAACTCCCAGTCCCAGAACTTGTCTTCAGGTGTTTCTCCTTCTCCAACTGCTCCACAGCTCTTGCAGAATTTGGGAGGCACTGGTTCAGGGTGCAAGTCTCCCAGCTATTCCAAGCAGTTTGACTTGCAGGTGTTGAATTGCCTGTGACTTTCTGGGAGTAGGAGGCAGATTTGGGACAATGAGAGAACAGTTTGCCCTCTTTCTCTCTGCCTTTCCTGTTGCATCTCTCCAAAGAAGTGCAGAGTGATTGCCCTCTCACATGTGCATATGTGGAAACCAGCCTTTGCAAATGGATGTTTCTCCATATGTACAGCCAGCATGTTCTCCATGTTGGCAGCTCAAAGCATTTAGATACAGGAAGCCATCCAAACCCATCTTGTCCCAATGAAGTCTGTACTGCCCAACTCCTGCAAACTTGGACTTGTTTTGCAGGAAGCTTTTACATGTATCTAGCTCTTGCAGAGAGGCATGAGCTCCTTCAAAATGAGAGGAAAAAGATAAGGGCTTGTGGTTTCCCTTTGTGCAGGGTCTTTTGGCATCTGGGAGCGCCGTTTCATGTGCTACAGTAATTGAACAGAGGTAATGCTACTCCTGGAGTTGCCCAGCTTCAAGAAGATAGAAACTGGGGCCAGGAGAAACTCATCTGCCAGCAAAGCCTGTTCCCAGTGATTGTGGTCTGTAACTGTGGACAAAAGCATGAGGACCAGAAGGTGTTTACCTCCCTCTCCAATTTTATTTGGGGAATAGCTGGTGGACCAGCTGCAATGGCCAGTACTGTCCTGCTGCCTGGGGTGTCCCTTGCTTCCTGGAGACGGTGGTTGGAGAGGGAACTCATTGTTTGAGGGGAAGAGGTTGCTCTCAAAAGTGTCTGATCAGTGTAGGGGGTGCTCTGCTGGCAGCAACTTCCGCTTGGAGCATGTACCCTAAGTGTGCAGAACAGTTCTGGAGTCTGTACACATTTTGATTAGTCATTCCCAAGTTCCCTAGCTTATCAGTGATCCTATTTCAGGGAGTAGGTTGCCTCTTCTTGATTTTTTTCCTCTTCCATGGCTCTCATGCTGTCTTCCTTGTCATGGAGTTTTTTTTGCTATAATACAGAAACTCCTTGCCCGTGGCAGCCTCTGATTTATCTTGCATTTCTCCAGGTCTGCATGTAGCACGTGGGCAGTTCTGTGCTTTAATAAAATGGGAGATAAGGCTTTGGGAAAGCAGTGGTGCTGATGTTTTGCTTTGTCACTAATGGCAGTCTGAACCCTGGGGACTGGGCTGCAGGGAGTACTGGCTGGGCCAGGAGCTGGGAGAAGCTGTTGGGCTGAAAACCAGGTAGTGAATAGTGTGAAGCACCGAGGGTTCTAGCGTGGCTGATATGTCTGCCCTGTCCAGAGTGAGAGATCTCTGCCCTATTTTTTTTACACTGTTCAAAAATATGCTATCTGTCCCTACAACTTTTTTATGTGTGTGTGTGTGTGTGTGTGTGTATGCTGTAACTTTTTGTTTTGTGAGTGGGAAGAAATTGTTTTATGGATTATGTGAAGAAAGTCTGTTTATCCGCATGAAGTTCAGAGTAGGGATGCTTTGAGATGGAACTGGTGGTGGGGAAGTTCCCCAGGGAACATATCTGCTGTTTGAAATCCCTGTTTCAGGGCTTCTGAACATCTGTTACCTAATAAAGATGAATGTTACCACCAACTCCCACCTACCCTCTTTCTCTTAGCTCTAGTCATCCCACCCAGCAAGCTGCTCTTAAGCAGAGGTGAGCTTGAAAATCCTTTAGAGACATAAAACCTCACAGGTTCCTCGGGAAGCTGTCAGTCCTTTGTTCACATAATCTAGAGAACAGAACTGTATGGCTTGCAATGAAAGTCCCTTGGTGGAACAAGTGTGGTGTCTCCATGCAGGCATGCAGTGTCACCCCTCCGGGGACACCCCCTTCTGCTGGAACGGGTGACCAGGGAGGGTGCAGTGGTGGAGAGGGCTGGGATGGGGCTGTAGAAGGGATTCTGGGTGCAGATTGGCTAGGGGGGATATTGGCAATGCACTGGCTGGGCAGTGCTTTTGGGAGATCCCGGGGAACCGATTGCTGGGCAGTGCAGTGTGTCCAAGCAACTCAAGAGGATGATGACTTGAGCAGAGCCAAGCAAGGTGGAGCTGGGCCAGAAGCCTGCAATTTTAGGACCTCCTCTATGGGAGGAAGGCCGTTACCTGACCTTGCTTTAGAACAGTGTCCTTTCACTCCATCTCTTTGTTTCTCTGCTCCCCCTGGTAAAACTCTGTCAGAACCATTAAACTTCAGACAGAGGAGATCTGGTTTTTGTGCAGCTGCTTGAAGGGTTTTGCAATTGGCCCTGGAAGCTGTGTTCCCACCATGTCCCCCATCGTGGGGGGTTCCCCAGGCCTTGTTGGGGAGTGGGCTTTGTGCCCTGCTGTCCCAGGGGAAGGTCTTGTGAGCAGTGTGAAGTTCCCCAGCCAAATCATACCAAGGCCCTACAGTTTAATGTGTTATTTATTGATAAGGTAGAGGGTGGGGCACTGGGGAAGAGAAGAGGCTGGGGAGGGAAAGGGGCTGCTCAGGCTTTGCTGGCAGCATAGGGGCGGTGCTTTGAGTCAATTGCTCTTCCCCGCACCTAGTTTGAAGAGCCAGGTGAGGGTTGCCTGGCCCCAGCAGAATCTGTTCCCAGTCTCTCCAGCATTAGTTCCCATCCCCTGAGCAAGGTACGGCTCTGCCACTATGTCCCCGGCTCAGCCTCTTACGGGGGTGGGCTGAGAAAGCCTGAAACTTGTTACCCGGATGAGTCCACAGTGCCTCCGCAATGGAGAAGTGCAGCTGAAAGCCCCCATGCCTGGGGCCAGGAAGGACGGCGCAGCGCGTATCCTGCTCCAGCCAGTGTCGCAGTTTGGGTAAGTCCTGTGATGCTCTCCTCCGGTGGGCTGCTCCCGATGACAGCAACTGCTGCATGAGGGGGCAGCTCCAGTCCCCTATGGCACTGGCCGTCAGACGGTGACCTCGGTCTTACTGTTGGTGGCAAGGTGCCGGGGGTGCTGCCCGTACAGTGAGGTGGAGGGGCTGAAGGCCTTGGGTGGACCCTCAGGGTGCAGGGTGGCCAGGCCTGGCTGGCAGGGGCCACGATGGGGGCCCCCCTCCCAGCCCCCTGGGAAGGCCAGATCCCCTGGCACCTTGGGGCCCTTGGCCTTGGGCAGGGGGCAACCCTCGGTCAGCACCAGGGTCTCGGCTGGGAAGGTCAGCGTGCTGGCAAGAGGTGGCTCCAGTCCCCCAAACCGCCTGTAGAAATCCTCGGTGGCAGTCTCTGTGGGGACAGGCATGCAGTGTCACCCCTCCAGGGACACCCCCTTCTGCTGGAATGGGTGACCAGGGAGGGTGCAGTGGTGGAGAGGGCTGGGATGGGGCTGTAGAAGGGATTCTGGGTGCAGATTGGCGAGGGGGGATATTGGCAATGCACTGGCTGGGCAGTGCTTTTGGGAGATCCCGGGGAACCGATTGCTGGGCAGTGCAGTGTGTCCATGTGGATCCTGAAGCCTGATAGGGTAGGCAGTGCTTCAGGTCTGTGTGGGACCCTGGGTGCTGGTTGACTAGAAAGTGCAATGGATCCATGGGGGACCCTGGGCACTGACTGGCTGGGCAGCACAGCAGGCTGGTGGAGTGATGGAGGAGGTGCAGAGTTTCTCCTGTGAGCAGCCACCCCAGGAACATTGGGAAAGTGGGATGCTTGTCCTGCCTGTGCACCTTTGTGCCCCCCCTCACTTGGTTTTTGGGGTCAACAGGGTGCATATTCTCGCCCACCATCCCACCCCACATGTGAATGGCACTCACCCCCAACCTTGAGGCTGGTGTAGGAAGTGTAGTCCGGGGCTGACAGGGCCAGGCTGCTGGCCAGCGGCAGGCGCTTGCTGTGGCTGTGGGGCCGCCCCAGTGAGGGGGCAATGGCCACTGCATTGTTCAAGGGTTGTTTGTCTGGAGGGGAAGAGATGGGTGGGGCTCAGCAGTAGGCTGCGTCCTCCCGCTGCCTTTATTCACTCGAGGGAACTTACTTTTTCCCATCACACCAGCGCCTTACCTGTGATGTTTCTGGGGGGGCCCTGGGCCAGCCCCTCACCCAGTGGGACCTGTGCACCCCTGATGAAGTTGTCCATGTTCTCAGAGGGGCTGTGACCTGGCTGCTTCAGCAGATCTGTCAGTGTCCTGGAGAGAGGGTGAAGGGCTGTTAGAAGAATATCCTGCTCCCCTGGCACCCCTAATGCATCCCAGTTCTGAACTTCACTTTTTGAAGGCAGAACTAGGCCACCTGGGGGTAGGAAAGAGCCACTGGTAGGAGCGCATCCACAGTACACCCAGCCTACTAATCCAGGTTTTGCAGGAGGACTAACAAGTCTAACAGCTAATTGGGATCTGGCTGGGGCTGAGCCCTCCCAGAGGCAGGAGCATCAGTGGGTAAGAGTGGTGAGGGTGAAGCATGGCTTGGGGCAGGCTGAAAGGTTATGATGAACTGAGACAGAGGAAACTGATCTGGTGGAAGCTGGAGTGACATCTCTGAGATGCTCCCCTAGAGTGAAAGCCTGGTGGAAGAGGGGAGAGAAGGCAACACCTCCGCTTAAGTCCTTTCAAAACAGAGAAGACCCCAAGGAACAGAATAGAGAGGCCACTTGTGCCCCTCTGGGGAGGGAAATGAACTAGTGGCAGCCTCTGGCGCAGGCATTGTCTGTGCATAACGCCCTCCTTTTAAGTAACAGCATTAAACACCATTACATAAGATAGAGCCCTATTTCATTTAACATTCATGGACAGAGATTCTGCAGTCCCACCACAGCATGCTGGCAGTGCCAGAGGAGGGCATGTAGGAAATGCCAGAGTGGAGCACAGCAGCAGCACCAGAGAAGGGTACACTGGCAGAGTTTGGGTCGCAACAGTGGTGCTGGAGCAGGGCACATTGGCAGTGCCAGAGCAGGGCATACCAGCAATGCCCAAGCAAGGTATACCAGTGCTGGTGGTGCCAGAGGAGGGTATAACAGCAGTGAGAGAGGGAGCACATTGCCAGTGCTGGAGCAGGACGCAGGCATGTGCCACTGCACCCTTTGGCAGCAAGTCCCAGGACAGGATGGGATGCTCCTGCTGGTGCAGGGCTTTGTGATGAGAAGACACACCTGCAGAGACCATCCCTGCAGGACTGCAAGAGTGCAGGGGTGTCCATGCAGGGCTTTTTTTGGCTCACTAATCCCCAGCTCACTGTCAGCATGCCTCACACCTCGAAGGCTCTGGCTGGCTCACAGACACACACCATGAGCTGGCAGTTAGTGAGTGATTGGATGATAAAACAGCAGATTAAACTCAACATGCATAAATGCAAATTGGAGAGGAAGGAGGGAATAATCCTGAGTCGGTAGATGTGTCAGCTCATGGCACCAGAGTGCTCGAAAACCAAGTGAACATGATGCTCAGAATTTCCAGGAAAAGAAGTGAGAACAAGGAAGAAAGCAATGAATTGTCATAAGCATCCTGGGTGATGCTTATGCTTGTGGGGACTTGAGGAAGCCTTTTCCCTCCCAGTTTGGATTCAGTCAACATCACAGGGCAGGGGCAAGAGCAAAGCTACAAGGAAGCGTCACTTGCCCTGTGTGTTATTTCACATCATTCTTGGGAATCTTAATCTCCAGATGGGCCAAGAGAACCCTCTGATAAAGCTGAAGAAATTGAAACGAGCAAGGAACAAACCCTGGCAGCTGACCAGCTGGAAGGAAGCTTGGCAGAAAAGGGCCTGGGGATCCTGGTGGACACCAATTTGACCATAAGCCAGCAGAGTACCCTTGGGACAAAGGTGCTGAATGGTTTCCTGGTCTGCATTAGGCAAGGTGTTGCCAGCAGGTCTAAGGAAGGTGATCTTTACTCAGCAAGTACAGCCACACCTCTGGAGTGCTGGCTCCAGCTCAATACAGGAGAAGCATGGATATACAGGAGAGAGTCCAGGGAAGAGACACAAAGAGACTGGAGCATCTTTTTATATGAGGAGAGGCTGAGAGAGCTGAGACTGTTCAGCCTGGAGAAGAGAAGGTTTTGGGGGATCTTATCAATGTATATGAGTATCTGAAGGAGGGTGCAACAAGGACAGCATTAAGCTGACAAGAGGTGACAGGTGCAAACAGAAGCAGGAAATACTGTGTAAACAGAAGAAGCAACATTATTTTTCATGCAGGAGTAGTGAAATGGTTGACCAGGCTGCCTGGGGAGGCTGTGGCATCTCCATCCTGCAGCTATTCAAAGTCTGCAACTCCCCAGGAATCTTCCTGCAACAGACTGACCCAACCAGGGTTCAGGCCATGGATGCTGCAGTTGGAGAAACTCTGGGCACAAGCCTGGGCAGGCAGCAGGCTGTGCCTAGACAGGGCAGGGCGAGGCAGGTCCCCTGAGGCCATGGGTGTAGGTTGTCAACTCAGAGAGCTGCCGCCCTGTCAACTCCCACCTTCCCTGGGGTGCACTGCTCACCAGCCTCTCCACACTGGACGGTGCCTACTCTTGCCTGTCTCCAGGGCCAGTGCTCAAACAGGCTTGTTTCAACAGGAAGTTCAATGTGATTTGACCTATTTTTAAGATCATTTTTTCTTTTCCTCGGGTTTATTTATGAAGCTCGAGCAATTCTTCATCTATGACTTCTCGCTACATAAATCCACCAGTACTCTTTCTCATAAATGTGTCCTCTGTGCTGACTGCTCAGGGCATATGGACAATAATGATTAACAACAACAGCTCGAGCAGCAATTAATGAGTTGTTTTGCTAAATTGAGAAGCACACACGAGTCCCCAGAACCAGCAACACTTGGATTCACCCTGCCCTTGCACCACAGGTACTGCCACTGGCCAGGGCTGCAAGTAGGGCTCTCAGGGGCTGCACCCCTTCCCTAGCTCATCCCCAGTGATGCAGTGCAGGGAAGCTGGACATGGAGGGTGACACTATGGAGGAGCTGTTGTCTCACTGAACATCACCTTGGAGGTTTTGAGCCTCAGTCTTGTCCTGTGGCTGGTGGGCTTGAGGAAGGTCAAGCCATATCTCCCTAGGTCACCTGGTGGTCTGCAGCACCAAGGTGGATCTGGAGTGCAGATGAAATAAGGGAATGGAGAGGAGTTGCAGCTTTAGACCTGCACTGCTCACTTGCAAAAAGCCCTGATGAATGGTACCACTGAGGCCTCCATCCACTCTCTGGCCATGGATGCAGAGTACATGAGGCCATGTGTGCGGGTGGCTTGCCTGAGCGCCAACTGGGCGGGTATGCAGCCACCTCCATGGCAAGCCTAGTTCTGCTTAAGGGTGCAACAAAGATGCCCCAAACCAGCCTAGTGCAAGGCCTGAGACCAAGCACAGAAGCAGATTCAGAAGCAATAATGATGAAGGCCAAGAGAGCTTCACAGCAGAAGCCATGCATGAAGCACACAGTGCTCCTGATCCATCCCTGAGGGAACAGGACACTGACCTGGCATGGCAGCCCAGCCCAGGGCCTGAATCACTTTTGGGAGGCCCAAGCCCCACACCTGGCAAGCCCAGCAGGAGAGAGTATGCAAGTCCTGGCAAGGGGGCAGGGAGCAACGGAGGGGAGATAGGAGCATGGCCTCCAGAAGAGAGGAGAGATGACAGACTGATGGAGTGAAGTGACATTGCCATGAGCTGGAGTGAACCCTTGTTGGGGACACAGAAGATGGCAGCCCCTGGATGAGCAGGGTGATGAGGTTTAGAGCAGAGGTGCAGCGCTGCAGGACGCAAAGAGCATGCTGCAGCCACAGGTGAGCATCCCGGCTGGTCACACTGCCTCTGCACCCACTGAGAGCCTCATCTTCACCTCCCGAGGTGAAGAGACTCCTTCCTGAGGAGGGAGACATTTCCCAAGGCTTACAGCATGTCTGCTCAGGGCAGGGGTGCCCATCCATGCAACCAAGCAGCACAGGCACTGTGAGACACCTGCCTCGTGGGGCTAGTACATCAGGGATGCTCAGGAAGGCATGGGGTTATCAAGGTGTCTTTGAAAAATGGGAGTTGCAGCAGAGGGTATTGGCGCTTGGGCCAAGTGGAAATGAACATCCCCAAACATTACTAGGGAATGAACATCCCCAAACATTACATTCAGTCTAGGGATAGACCTCCAGGTCTCCTTCCCTACTGGAGCTGGGTCCTCTTTCATCCCTCAGAAAGCCAGGGCAGCATGTGATAGCACACCATGCTGCCTGCAAACACTTTTCCTAGGTGTTCAAGACAACCTGCTACCATGGACATCAGGTATGGCCCTCAACTTGAGCATTGCCAGAGAAACACCCAGCATGGCTGGATGCATAGTGGGGCCGAATTTGGGGACCTCAAATAGCATGCATAGACCCAGGGAGTGAAAAGCCAAAATTGAGTACTCATCTACAGCAACTGCTAGGGCACCTGCTCTTGACAGCTGTTTTGCCCCTCTGCACAATCCCCCCTACTCCCTAGGAGGCTGCTCCTTGCCCAGTTCTTCCCATAGCATTATTCACACCAGCTATAAAATTGCAATTCCCACTCAGAACATTTTCTGGGGCACGTGCTTGTTCTCAATGTAATGGGCACAGACAGATCCTGGAGGCCCCCAAGGACTCAATGTCCTCAGAGATCCAGGGACTGAAGAAAAACACAGGCAGGTGTCCCTGACTCAACGCAGGGTTTGGCCAGGCTAAGCGAGTGCCAGGGACAGATGCCACGCATGAGCCAAGCAGGAAGGAGAGGGGATTGCAGGAGCTGCCACAAGGCCCTGCAGGAGGAAGGAAGATGAGGACAGGAGGACAAACCAGGTAGCTGCAGTCCCTTGGGCACCCACTTCCCTGGGTGGACCAGCAGCCAAATCCATGAGGAGACAAAGGTATGTTGGAGATGGCCAAGGTGTGGGAGTCTCAGGACAAGCTGGACACAGACTCAGGTGTCTCCATCAGGGAGGAGCTAATGGATGTTTTGCACCTGGTCACTCTTCTTGGGTTTGGACCAGGACTAGAACCATGACAAATGACATCTGGAGATGCAGAAGTGGTTGACCTTACCCCCAAGCAAGAAACCTGCAAGCAGTAGTGGTGGGAGCTGGCCAAGGCAGCACAAAGTGCTCTCCAGGAGCAGAAAAACTCCAGTGGGAGGTAGGGATAGGAATGGAAATCAAGACAACTGTGCAACAGGAAGCTGGCCCAAGGCCATGATGCGGTGCCCAAGGTGCAAATGAGAAGCTCCTACCTGAGGTGCCAGGAGAGAGGCAAGGTGGCACCACCCATGCCTTGGGCCATGCATGGGTACAGCAGCAAGGTAGGTGGAAATAGTCTGGCTGTCTCAGAGTCACCAATATGAAGCATATTCCCCCAGCTGTCAAGGCACAGTGGAATGAAGGTGACAGCATCCCTTTTTGGATGCTGATGCCATGTACCCAGCCTTTGGCACTGTGTCCATCAGCCCAGCACCCACAAAGTCATGTCAACCTGGTGTCTTGCCTGGTTCCTTGGGCTCTGCACCTGATGCACTACTCCCGCCCTGACAGGGCTTGCCAGTCACCATCCGTGTGGAACCAGAGCTGTTCACAACTTGCACAGAAGGACATAGGGCACAGAAGAGAGCAAGACTTCTCCTGACTTCTGTAGTGATGTAGGTGCCCTTCTGACTTCGTCCCTCAAAGGTGGATGAGAAAAACTCATCTTCTCCTGATCTGTATGGTAGTGCCCAAAAGATCTGCACCTTTATGGAAAACAAGCACTTATCTCTCCAAATGCAGTGGGAAAATTCAGGCTTGCATGAGTTTAGAGGCAGGGGGGACAAGGGGAAACACACGGTTCCAGCAGCACACAATTGAGGCTACCCACTGAAAACAGCCCCTGGTGTGTGGCAGCAGTCCCACCAGCATCTGGTGGTGGGAGAAAGCAATACCCAATGGCACAGGATGAGGACATGGGTCTGTGTGTCCCAGGGTCTGACTCCTCCCTGAACACAGTATCTCCTTCCCAGGAGGTGGGGGATGACCAAAAAAAGACACCGTGGAAGGGGAGTCAGGAGGCTGGCAAAGGCCATATTGATCCTGTCAAGGTGCCAGCACTTTCTCAGGCAATGCGGGGGGAGGTGCAGGCATATAGCAGCACACAGCCAGACTCCCTTCCAAGGTGGTGGCACAGCATGAATCCCCCCCAAAACTGCCTCTCGTGTCTCAGGAAGGTCCTGTGACCCTCCTCCAGGCTCAGTATGACCCTCTTCCAACCAGCAGTGATCAGCCTCTGCCACTCTGGGTGGGTGAAAGAAGTAGGATGGGTCTGGATTTGGGGTGCAGCACCCAATGGCTGCATAAGTCCCAAATGGGCAGGGGAAGAAGGGTGCCCCAGGGGAAGGAGAGAGTGTGTTGGTGCTGGGGGTTGCAATTAGGACAACTGCCTGATCATCCCGATGAAATAATTTCCTCCAGCCCTGCTTTTCATTTTTTTAAGACCTAGAATCCCTCAACAAAATGGCATGAAAATCGGTTTCTCTCCAGGCTTGATGTTTTCACCGGGAAGATGCAAAGTAGAGCCCCAAAATGTGGAGAGAAATGGACATTGGCAGCATGAGGCAGAGGGGATGATGCACCAACAGCCACAACAGCAGCACAGGAGTTAGGGGAGATGCAGGGGTTCTCCAATGCCCAAGTATATCTGACACCTTGACCTTCCTGCTGCCAGCCCTGTGCTCAGTTCCGGGAGTGGGCTGAAAAGCAGAGGTTGTAGCTACGGGGCATAGGCTCCAGGAAGCTGCCCAACTTTCCACTGGAGGGTGTGCTCCAGGAGGTATAAGAGTGTGGACACCCCTTGCAAAGGCAGTGTCCCATACTGGTGCACAGAGCAGACACGAGGGCACACCTATGCACATGCACACACACGGGTGTGCACACGTGCACACGGAATTGGCACAGCAGCCACAGTGGAACTGTCATTGCCACCTCATCTCCCCAGCACTGCAAGCAAGGCTGAGATCAAGGGGACTGCAGTCCAGTCATCCCACACACAGTCATACCCGGTCTCACCTTCCTGGGACATTGGGAACCACAGATTTCTTGCGGGGGCGGGGGGGGCGGATGGGTAAGCCACATTCTATAGTTCACATGTCCCCCACCTCACTGTCTGGTGCGTTGGCACTCCTGAGCCAGGGACATGCCTCAAGAGACAGAGCAGGTCATTTTGAGAGGAGATGGATATACAACCACCCCTTCTCTTCCAGGCTGTCCTGGCTGCCAGTCTCCCTCCCAGGTTAGTGGGCTGCAGCCAACCCACCCCCTGGTGTCTCAGCATGCTTGGACAGGGATTTTAGGAATCTCACCTCACCGGCTTGGTAGTCCCAAGGTGAAGCCAGGGCTCAGTCTACACAATGGGTTAGGAACATGAGCTGCCACCCATGGGAAGATGAAGTGGGGAAGGTGGAGGGACTGGACCCCTTTACCTGGAGATGGTCATCTCTGTCTGGGGACCCTGTGCCTTCTCCAGGCCCAGCTTGGTGAAGATGCCCACCAGCACCATGATGGCCACCACACCGCAGATGATGTAGACGATCATGTTGGTCTTGTCACGAGTGGGGTCCTCGGGAGTCTCGTCCACCCGGGCAGGCGGCTGGCCCGTGTTCACCCAGTTGGGGGTATCATAGTTGGAGCAGCCACTCTGGTCCAGCCGCCCGGGCTTGAACTGGCAGCAGAAGCGATACCCACAGGTCCCGCAGCAGTACTGGTAGATGCCGGCGTTGCAGTTGAACGGCGGGTCCCACTGCCCCATCACGTCGTAGTACCCGCGGCAGCGGTCCCCCCCCACTGGTGCCGCTCCGGTGGGCGCGGGGACCGTGGAATCCGGCGGCGGTGCCTGGCTGCTATTCCCGCTCTTCCCGGGCCCCCCGGTGCTGGGCTCGCCGCTCCACACACGGCCCGGCTTCAGCAGCACCAGGCAGCAGATACCCACGACGTAGCTCGGCTCCATCCGCCCGCGGCTCCGGGGGGACATCTGGGCGAGGAAGACGAGTTAAAGCCGTTCGCCCGGGACCGGCCGCATGGCCGCCGAAGAGCCCCGATGGAGGAGAAAAGGGCTGGGGAGAAGGAGATTGTAAAGGAGGGAAGGCAAAAAAGGGTAGGAAAAAAGAAGTGGGTGAAAAAAAAAAAGTGCGAGGGGAAGTACCCCCTCCCCGTTTCTCCCCAGATCGGCCGATGGGCAGAGAGATTCAGAGCAGGGTGCGAGACGGGCGGCATGGGAGAGCCTCCGCCTCCCGCCGGCTGGGGAGTGGACCCGGCGGCGGGCGGCGGGAGCGGGCGGGCGGGTCGGGCGCCGGCGGCCGCCCCATCCCCGCGCCTCTGCCCGCGCCTCCCGGCACCGCGCTCCGCCGAAGAGACAGGAAGGTGAGAGAAGGGAAAAGCAGTAAAAGCCCTTCGCACCAGGGCGGGAGGAGCAAGAGGAGCAGCAGCAGCAGGAGTGCGGGGGAGAGGGGGAGGGAGCCGGCGCGGCCAGCGAGGCGTGGGGGGCTCGGCTCCCTCGCCGCCTGACAGCCTCCCGAGGAAACCGGAGAAGGTGCTTCACCGAGTCCTCTGCCAGGCTCCCCGCCGCCAGCGGGCGGCAGGACACCCGCCCTCCCTCCCCGTCGGGCAGCCGCCGCAGGCGTCCGGGCACGCATGGCACCAGTCTTGCGCTGCCCGCCTACCCCCGAGCACTACCAAGCCCCGCCGCGGCACCCCCACTCGCCCGGACGGGAGCTGCGGGGCCGCACGCCGGCACTTAGTGGTACGGGAGGGGTGTATGCTTGGGGGGACAGAGCCCCTGGGGTGGTGGGGTGCCCTTCTGCAGCCCCTCAGCGAGGGGACACTTAGGGAAGGGGGGAGAACAGCAGTCCCAGTCCCTTGTGAACATCAGTGCATCTCCCAAGCGGAGCTGTCGACAGGGGGGCTGTAGGGTGGGCAAAGTGGGAGGCTACTGAGGCACCCCTAGAAAGTCATTCTCCACAGAGTCACAATGATTTTAAGCCAGCCACTGGCTGGCCCTATGTTTGGACTTCAAAGTTCAGACTTTCTGGGGAATGTGCACCCACTGCTCTGGTCTCTGGCTGGTGCCACCCATAACGGTGGTATTCATCCTCACTGCCAGCTCCTCATCCCAGAAGGGTATAATTTGCTTTTCCTGCTCTGGGGCCGTTGAGGTAAGAGCAGGGTGGGGCAAACTGAGGGGCTGTCAAGACCCTTGCCCAGCACTAATACATTGTACAGCCTGTAACAAGGGTGGTTGGGATGCGGGTCAGTGACATATGGGAGCTGTGGCCACACCCCATTACCTCCAGACAGACCTAAATCCTACACCAGGGAAGGTCAGCAAATTTGGCATCATCACTGTGTTCTTGGGCATATATTCCCTCCATGCTTGGTGAGAGAGAGTATGAATAATGCATTGTCCTGTCTTGGGGGGTGTGGCTGCCCTTGGGCTGCATAGTGCTGGCACAGGAGACCCCAGCTCCCTGGCAAGTGGTGATACAAAAAGGCATTATTATGATGGAGGTGGGATTAAACAGGTCGGGGAAGCTCACCTCCCTCTGGCAGATGCCTCCTTCAGGCCAACGTTGAAACCCCCGTGGACCAGCCTGTCCTCAGGAGCCATGCCTTACCTCCCACATCACAGGGGGCAGACTGAGGGTCTCACATGGGATGAAACACTCCATCATCCTGCCTGTGCATCATGGCAGTCCACTATTTCAGGCTGGAGCTTTGCACAAAAAGCTTCCCATCCCACTGAGGATGAAACACTTGTATGTTTTGCTGGAGGTATGGATTTAGAGGATAAAATATTCTTCCCCTATTCACTAAGCCTGAGCCCTGCTGGCTGGTAACTTCCCATCTGGAGTCTAGCAAAAGTCAAAGGCATTGAAAGCATGGATGAGAAGAGCAGCTGGAGCCTGGGACGTGTCCGATCCGCTCCCCATGCCTCAGCCTAAGAGAGATCCTTTAGGTAAGGTAGCTTGTAGCCTCCAGAACTTCGTGAAAGATGTAAAAATCTACCGAGGCAGAAGAAAACTGCTTGTCTCCAAAAGCCACTCTTTCCCTGCATCTGGGAGGGCTCTCTGATGAAAGGCCCCATCGTCTGGAAGTTGCAGACATGGGGGTCGTTACCACTAATAGCAGAAAGCAGCATCGGCCTTGGCAAGCAAAGTTTGCTGCTGCCCAGGTAACGCCAGCAATCGTTTCCCAGGCACCGGGTGATTGCTCCCGACGTGTGTGGGAGCAGAGTCGCCCCGGGGCCCAGAGGGCCTAGAGAGTTTAACTTAACCGGCAGAGCGAAAAACTAGCCAAAATCGGGGAGTTTGCTGGAAAATGGTTGCCTGCCGTGACCTGGGAGAAAGGAAACGGATTTAAGGCGGGGGGGCGGCGGGGGGCGGCGGGGGGCGGGTGTTTACTGAGTGTGAAGCAGCCGATTTAAAGGGTTTCTGGGAGCGAGATGGAGGGAGGAAGAGCCGCTCGCAGGCGTTAGCTGTGTGCATCAACCTAGAAGGAAACCAAAGCCAAGGGCATGGTGCGGAGGAGCACCCGCCCGGCACGTCCCCGGCGCACAGGGCCGGCCGGGGCTGGCTCCGTGCAGTGCTGGCACCAGGGGCTGCAGCTCGCAGCCCCGCTGAGCCGTCAGCTCATCTTTGTCAAATTAGTGACCCAGCCACAAGCTGTATCCCCAAAGGGAGGGGGTTGTGAGGGGGAAATCCTGTAGCCCGGTACCTGCAGTCTCATATCATTGGGAAGCAGCGGCAGGACCCGCAGGAAAATTCAGGTCAGCAGGGACCTCCGGAAAAAAAAACAAACAAAGAACATGCTTGCAACATCCGCGGGCATTTCTAAGGACGGGGATTTGGGAGAAGAACTCCGTTAAACTTTGACCGCCAGCCTTGGAGGATGTCACGTAAATACTCCCTGCAGTCACAATGCCACCCGGACTACAGAAGGGTGTCTCTGCGCTGCAGAAATAGGATATACGGGCAGTTCAACACCGAGCGGACAGGGATACGCCGAGCGCTGACACTGTAAACAGATTGTTTCTGGCAGGGCACGGTGATCTGGAGAAGATCTCTCTGTCAAAGCCAGAGAGACGACAGACCCAGATCCCCACTGATCACGGAGGTGCAAGCCTAGGCAGCTCTGCTAGGCCTGAGGAGCAGGAAGGAGCCATCCACCATCATCAATGTGCAGAAAAGTCCTGGGAGCCCCCCTGAATGTGGGAGGATTTGGGGTGCAGTCAGCTCCTGAGAAAAGCTAGCAGTGGGTGTTTGGAGCCCCAAAGCTACACAACCAGCCCCCCCTCCCTCACCACCTGGGGAATCAGAGACACTTTCCCCCAAAAAAGTGATTTTCACCATGCAGGACTGTGCTGGACTCAGGGCCAAGTGGTGAATGAGGGAAAGGGTGATGTTGTGAGGTGGAAGCCCCATCTCGGAGGGCTGTGCTGTGATAGGAGGGCTCCAGCACCTCATGCTTGTGAGCTGAGGAGTGCTGCCAGAGTGGGTTTTGCTGCTTTCAAGTCAGCAGCTAACACCCAACATCATCAGCTAGGAAGAGCTGAAGGCGAAGGAAGGCTGTCAGGAAGAGCTTCTAGCATGCACTGCGACACTGTCCCCTGCCTGGAGGCAGAGCTCCTGCCACCATCCCTGAGGGTACATGGGGCATGTGCATCCCCCCACACCTCCCTCCATTCCCCAAGATATACCAGAGAAACCTGCTTCCCTCTGAAACTTCAGCTACTGAAGCTAGTTCTGTTCCAGCCAGGGCTAGAGCCAGGGAAGAATCTCCTCTTGCCTTTGTCTCTGTGACAGAAATTTCTTTGGCCATCAGCATCCTGCTCAGAAGTTCTGAGTTTTATGAGACCCATTGTCTGGGACTGGGATATGGGACCCCTGGACTGCAATTAGGGATCCCTGGGGTCAAGTACTGGGCTAATCTGCAGTAAGATGCTACTCCCCTCCTCATATTATCATAGACTTAATGGATTAGGGAAACCAAAGCAGATCTTGGGCTACTGGTGTTGGAAAACTAAAGCACGGGAAAGTTAAATGCACTGGGGGAGGCAGAGAGATGAGGTGGCTGAGCCCAAAGCAGCCACCTATTTCCAGCCCTATTTCCAGCCCAGTGTTCACAAGGGTTTTATTCTCCTGCCTGTGCTTGATACTCTGGCTGTAAAATGGCTGTAAAAGAACAACTGTGCCTCATAACAGCTTACAGAGAACACAGAAGCATATGTGCTTTACCATTACCATCATAACTGAAAACATTCAAAAGTTGAGATTTGCAAGCTTCCAGCTTCCCAAAAGCGGCTGGATTCAAATCCAAATGACATCCAGAGGAATGAAGAGAAAATCAGTTCAAAGCATGGGCTTATTTTTAATTTCTGTTGCAGTATGTGCAAGCAGGATCTGTACTGGAAGCCCAAGCTCCCTCAGCTGCCATTGTTTGAGGGCAGCTGTGCCTCGACATACAGCACAAAGGTCCCAGGCTGTGACCCCCAGGCTGTCTGCATATGGACTTTGCATTTAGGATTAAACTTGGAGACAGTGCTGGTTAAATGCTCCCCCTTTGCAGGCACTTGGTGGCCATCAGCTCACTAGCCCAGGGGTTTTGCTGGCGCATTTTGGAGGTTGTGTTGGGGCTGGATGCAGAGTCTTTGCAGCCCCCTTTACACTCATCTGAGCTTCAGGGCAGTCAGTGGGATGTTGGACCCAAAACTATCCCCTCACTGGTGCCTGCAGGCTGAGCAGGAGCACCTCAGCCTCAACCTCCTTCTATGCTGGGCTTGTGCAGCAGGTCCCTGCTGCTATCCTGGGTGGACCCCAAGTATACCCTCCTTTCCTCTTTAAAGTAAGTTTCTATCAGTTTTCAAGCATTAAAAAGCCATATAAACACCTGGAAGCAGCAATGCACAGCCCAGACTCAGCAGTGCAGTGGCATCTCTGGCTACACTCCCTCTCTCACCCCTGACCACCCCTCATGCAATGCGCTGATTCAAACCACAGTCATTTAGTGCATAACACACCCAAAAAGATAAAGGATGAGAGCAACCATTGCAATGCAGGACATCTTTAGGCATCAGTGTAACAGCTGTGTGTGAAGAGGGGTCTGCTGCAAGGAGGATGGGAGGCAATTTGCTGGGATGGGGGATTTAGGGCGCCTGTTCCGACGGCCGAGGCAGGGTCTGCAGGACAAGGCCATATGGCTGGGAGCAGTGTGCTGCGTGCTGTCCTGGTGTCAGACCGGCAGCAGTGGCAGAGCCTCTCCTCAGGAAGGGCAGCCGTGCCAAGCACAGGCTCTGGCACAGGTGCCAGCCGGCTGCCAGGTACACTCAGGTGCTGCGGGCGGCTCGGAGCCTGCAGGGCAGCATGGCTTGGCCAGCAGGGCAGGATGCCTCCATGCAAAACCAGCTGTCCCTCCTCGTCTCCTCATCTCTCATCCCTGGAACCAGGAGACATGTAGGGGCTCATGACCCCCCACACAGCACAAGTTTGGGCCAGGTGAATGTAACTGTGCGTGTGGTTGTAGCAGGGTATGAATGTTGATGAAATCTTTGCTTCCACAAGACCAGCATTTTGACATGGAAACAGAGGATGACTGGTGGAACATTGGCAGCAGGAGCATATCCACCTTCCCCTCTGCCAGCTCTTCCCTGTGATGGGGGACAGGTTCTTCCAGCAGAGACTTGAAGGGGCTCAGCACACTCTTCCTGTCATGATAACTCTTTTCCAGTAAAAGCTGGCTTCACTGGCTCCTGCCCTTTCTTGAGATGCCAAGGGCTGAAAAAAATCAGGGATATGTCCTGAGAAAGAGGGGCTCCAGGCAGATACCAGGGAAGGCTTGTTAGCAGAATAGGACAGGAAAGATCCTTAATTAAAATCAGGGAAAGGCAGATAATCAGTTTTGCTTTTCCAATGGAAGAGAACAAGGGTGAGAAGGTGAAGAAAACACAGAGGTGTGGATGTGCAATGCCCATGCACCACCTCTGCACAGAGCAATGTGCTGCCTTTGGGACCATCATTTTCCTCCGCCTGCCCTTCCACAGGCACTGGTATGTGCCAAGCCACCTCTTCCCCTCTGTAGCAGCAAACTGCAGGCTCTCTCTACCTTTGGCTTCCCAAGAGTGTCCCAGGATGGATGTACTTGTCCATTGATGTCTCTTTTCACCAGATTACAGAGGAAGGAGAGGGCTTTGCTATCAAAGGGCTGGCTCTGAGCAGAGCTCCCTCGCCCACCGGGAGTCTGTGGGCTTTCAAGCCAGCTTCATTTTGGAATGATCCACCTTTGTGAGTGAGACCTGCTGAAGATGGCCCAATCGTATTAGTGGCAGGGATGTGCTTCAGGTCTCCTACCATTACCCTGATGACATTTTGTTGTGCAATAAGCCTCTGTCTTTTGGGAGACTAAAAATCAAGCATACCACTTCCCCACATAGGAACTGTACCCGTGCCATGCCAGCAGCAGTCTCGCTGCGGCAATCAGTAGTCATCTCGGTGCTCCTACCAGATATGTCATTTTCCTTCTGCCTCCTAAATCCCAGCCCAAGGACAGGACAGATGCCACCAACAGCAGGGCTTTAGGTGAAAAAAGTCCTGTGTTTTCCACACAAGCAGAGCAAATTAGTGAATAGCTTTGAGACTAATACAAGGACAGCTGGTGGGTGCACCCATCCAAGGGGAACAAGGGACCAGGCCACACTGAAAACTCCTATGACCAGGGATGCAGAAGGATCCATGGCAAGTCTTGGGGAAAAGAACAGAAAAGGAAAAAGGCAAGATATTGGCTCCCAACAAATAATTTCTGAAGGTCTGTGTGAGGTTTGCAAAGGGTTGAGGCTGGATGAGAGGCTCAGTAACTACCTGCAGCTCTGCAAAGGACAGGGTAAGGGGGATAATATACAGTGGGGGGAATAGGAATAAATTAAGCAGAACAGGAGGAAAACTGAAAATCCAGACAGATGTATGTGGCTATAGACAGGTCTCAGACTGCACCATTAAAAACATGCCAAAAGCAGCAGAGAGGGATCAGGGCGAGGATTGTCAGAACCCAGGACATCCCTCTGGCTGCCCTGGGTGGTCCGAGAGCTTGGCAAGGGGCTCAGGGACCTCAGCAGAGATGTCTGGGACCTGAGCAAGAGGGTTTGATATCTGTACAGGGGGGTTTAAGATCTGTACAGGGGAGTCTGGGATCTGTACAGGGGGGTTGGAGACCCTGGCACAGAGCCCAGGAAGACACTGGCTTTGATTTCAGTCCATGGGAAAGGCTT
>VZUI01002535.1:0-84708 GCA_013401135.1 Cettia cetti
GGGGGGGGGGGGGGGGGGGTGTTTCCTGTTTCTGTGCTGATTGTGCTGGGTGCTGGTGGGGTCCTGGGTGCCAGGAGCACCTCTGGCTCAGGGCAGTGGGGCTGGGCAGTGGTGCCAGGCTCATGAGCCCAAGCCTGCAGCCCATGGCAGTGACCTCTTGGCCAATGGCAAGGGATATCCCTGCTGTATCCCAGCACCTTGCTGGCTGGGGAGCCCCCTGAACAAAGCAGGATTTGCTGGTGAGGTGCTGAGTGCACTGGGTGGGATGGGCTGTCTGCACACCCCGAGTACTGCTGCTGAAGAGGCCACTCACGAGGGGCTGTGTGGGGGACCAAGCGTGCCTGTCACACAGCAGTGCTGTCAGGAAGCCATCCCCTTCCTCTGTTTGTAGAAGGCTTGGGGACCCTGAAGAGCTACAAGACAGGACATTTTGCCTGTGCAGCAGCATTGCCGGTGAGAGGGCCTTGTGTGCAGCAGGGGAAGCCATCTTGTGTGGCAGCAGGAGCCTGCGGCGGAGGCCATCTCATGGCTGCCATGCACAGGAGACAGCTCGGAGCAGAGCGACACAGCACTGCAGTGCCAGTGACATCCCTCCTGGCTCGGGGGGAGAGCAGAAAGGGCCCATGGCTCTGGGGGTTCGAGTTGTGTACCCCCACTGCAGAATATTTAGAAATAAATGTGTGGCCAGGCTCTAGGCCTGCCTAGTGCTCTGTGTTTCTGTAATTCTGCTGTATGATTGACTGCCCATGTTGTTAAGCACACAGTCCAGGAAAATCAAGAAAGATTGGGCATGGTGGAGCAGATTCCGTACTACAAGTTGAAGTATCTATTATGCTATCAGGAAGCATTTAAGTCCAGTAACTTTTTGCTGGTCATTTGCAAACAAATAGGTACTGCAGTGGACTGCACAGTGATGAGAAAGTTTTGCAGCCTTGAACCAAATGGTGAGGCAGGGGGAATTCTTGTGCAGGTTTTGTCACAGAATTCCAGGAGATTTTAGGCTGGTTGCAGCTTGTCAACTACTAGGATATTTTGAGCTGAATACTGGAGTGAAAAAGAAGGGCTAAAGATAGAGAAGAAGCTGGGAAATAGGGAATAGAAGAATTGGAGAGTGCTGCACATACTTGCTAATGAGTGGCCATTTCCACAGTTGTGCAGGGGTTTTGACTTGCCATCCTCCCAGTGTTGTATCATGTGTAAATTTATTGGAAAACTTTTTTTTTATTTCCTCCCCCGTTTTGTCCTTTGTCATCGTTGGATTTTCATTTTTGCTTAATGCTTAGAGGAAACCAAAAACTCATAAAGAAATTTAATTTCATTAGTTTAAGGGAAGAATTTGACTCCACTTTCTGGAGCCATGAGTTAAATGACAATTGAACTTTGCTTTGCAGCTTCAAAATTTCTGTCCATTTTAGTAGCTGATGATGATGAGGACCTGAATGGGTCTGTTCCATAATTTTGCAATCCTTGCCCTTGCCCCAATTTTCAGTGTGATCTGCCAGGTCTAGTCTTTGTACCCTAATCCCTTTTGTTCATTTAACAAAGTCCTAAAGCAAGTCACAATTCATACATGGGAAGCTTAACAGAATATGCTCTATAACTCCAGACTAACCTATCTCAGTACTAGTGGGATTGCTTGCTGGTAGCTGTAAAGAGAGTTAAGTTACATGATAGAAGTACATGATGGAGCTTCCCTGCTGATTTTCCCTCTGTCCATGGCTCGAGCCACTGTGCTGGGTCCCTTTCTTTCAATCAGCTTCACTCCTGCATATTAAGGAAGAGACTGACTGAAGTATTTGATTCTTCAGGTTTGACAGTGACTGCTGTGAAGGAATTTGGGGAGTGGAATTTGGAAGCTGGAGCACTGGTGCTTGCAGATGGAGGCCTTTGTTGCATTGATGAGTTCAACAGTATCAAAGAACATGACAGAACCAGTATCCACGAGGCAATGGAGCAACAAACCATCAGCGTTGCAAAGGCAGGGTGAGTGACATGATAGCATATATGAGAAAACTGCATGAGATTTTTCTCTTGTACTTACATGTTGGAGGGATGCTGATTAAATATATCTCTTTTCCTCATTGTACATAATAATTTTGTTCTCAGCAGTGTTCCTAAACTAGATGAGTCAGCATTTCAAAGGACAGTGCACTGGACCAGAGGCTGCAAGCAATCAGAATAAATACATACCCTCTTCACTGCTGGGTTTTCAATCTACTGTTATAGGCTAGGGCATTTTCCTACAAAGACTCGGCATCCTTTTTCTTGTCCTTTGCTGCAAGTGGTCATAATAATCCTATGTGAAATGAGCTTTGTGACTTTTTTTGTTGCAGCTCAGAAAGTGGGGCTTCAGTTTTCCAAATCCACAAAATCACAGAATCATTAAGTTTGGAAAAGACCTCAAGTCCAGTCTATGACTGATCAATTCCTTGTCAACTAGACTATGGCACTAAGTGCCATGTCCAGTCAATTCTTGAACACCTTCAGGGATGGTGACTCCACCACCTCCCTGGGCAGCCTGTCCAATGCCTGACCACCCTTTAAGTGAAGAAATTCTTCCTGATGTCCAACCTGAACCTCTCCTGACACAGCTTGAGACTACGTCCTCTTGTCCTGTAAAATCCAGTAATATTGCTTGGTAACCAAAGCTCATCAAGAGACTTCCAGGCTGCTGAATTTTGTATGTTGGGCGTGGTATAAATATAAACTCCTGCTTATTTTAAGTTCCTCCCTTTCTTTTTTCAAAGTAGTACATGTTCAAATCTGCTATCCCCCCCACTACCCCCACCCATCACTTGGATCTTTGAGCTCATATTTCAATTTGTCAGTCATATACAGCTCTTATTCAGGGCCATATTATTTCCTGGCTGGTATTACTGAAATCTCTGCTACCCAAAAGGCACCACCCTTTCCACATTCCTTCTTGTCACCTTCCACTCAGCTCTTGCTCCAGTCACATCTTGGCTCTTCTAACTGATCATGTCCTTCCCTTATTCTGAGCATTTCCATTGTCTTCGTCAGACAGCAGACAAATAATCACAGAATATTCTGAGTTGAAAGGAACCCACAAGCATGGTCAAATCTAGTTCTCAAGTGGCTGGCCTATATGGGGATTAGCACCATGCTCTTACCAGCTGAGCTAATCTCAGGGTCATGTTGCTCTCACCTGGGTAATTACCAGCCTTTGTCAGTTGGACACAAATACTTGGAATCAATATGGTTCTGTCTCCTTCGTAGAGGCAGGGATATATTTCAGCTGAGTTCCTTGTTGCAGTTGTTTGGATTTGATAGACCCAAACACAGTTTGCTAACTTGCACATATATGCCCAGTTGCTCACTTTTAAGCACTAATGAGGATTTTTTGAGTAGTAACTTAGCACACATAGTTTAAACACCTTATTAATTTAGGTCTTATTTTGGTGCATGGGAGAATAAGTTTTTTTCCTGTTGGGTATAAGCTAGTGGAAGATCTGTGGTCCTTCCTCTCAGTTACAGAAGAACTTTGGACGTGAGGCAGCAGTTACTCAGGAGCTGACTAGAAATAGCTTGGTGACAAACCGAAGTTAGAATGCTTCTGCTGCTGCCTTACCCAAAAGGAGTGCATTTGGACTACTAGAGTAAAAATAATCTCTCCCCACATCTATAAGCACATGCTAGGACATCATGGTTAAGAGAGGAACATGGCTGCTTCAGTTGATATGGCTGCCATCACTGTTAACTTGGGTTCACATTCATGTTTATACACAGGAATAAAACATACATTTATGTCATATTTTATTTTGCTCTCTTCAAAGGTGAATTAAGCTAACATGTTGCTTTCCAGCATTCAAAAGTGTTTGTATATTATACAAACCTACAATGTAATATTTATTTCTGGAAAGTAGTGTTGGTTTTCACTATTTAAGGATCCTTAGCTGTATGTAGAGATTATTTGTGGCAATGTTCGTTGGTGTCTTTTGGTATCCAGATCACTGTCTGTCTAGTTGCTGTTCTCACACTGAAAAATGCTTTATGTAGAATAAATATTAATACAATAATTTGTACACTGTTTAGTTCTTATGGTCTTTCAAGATAGATGTGCTCTTTATAGGATAAAACCACAAAAGTTTTTAAACACTTTGGAATCCTTTTCCCTACTCAATTTAATTCAACCATCATGTATGTTCACCATACCTTTCTCTAGATTGGTGTGCAAGCTTAGCACGAGGACAACTATCCTGGCAGCAACAAACCCTAAAGGCCATTATGACCCCAATGAGTCTGTCTCTGTCAACATAGCTCTTGCCAGTCCCCTGTTGAGCAGATTTGACCTGGTCTTAGTATTATTAGATACAAAGAATGAGGAATGGGACCACATAATTTCATCCTTCATCTTGCAAAATAAAGGTAAGAGCAGTCTTTTTAAATCATAAGATGTTTTGCTGGGTTGGGGATTTTTTTTGTTTGGTCCTTTTTTTGTTTGGTTGGTTTTTGTGGGGTTGTTTGGTTTTGGGGGGTTTGGTTGGTTGGCTGGTTTCTGGCTTTGTTGCTTGTTTGTTTGGAGTTTTTTTATTTTCCTCCATTTTTTAGTTTGTTGTTCTTGAATCTTTCAAACTAATCAGTGTTTACATTTTTATCGTGGTTTACATTTTTTCTGCTGTATGGTTTTTCTTCATGTAGGACTAAGACAGAGATCACTAATTAATTAAGAGGGGTGAGCTGAGAACCCTCTACTTTTACTCTGGGATCATTTCTAAGAGATTTCAGCCCAGGCTGCTCAGTAAGTGGATTGTTTCCACCTCACACCTTTATGGTGTTTGATCTGCAGATCCTTTATGCCTTCCAATTCTACCTGCTGTTAATTGGAAACTTAATTCAGGCAGAACAGATCAGAGATGGATGTGCTGCAGGGCTCAAAGAATGAGCAGTAGCATTCCCCATGTGGAGCTTTGTGCTCTGGAATGAGGGAAGGCAGTGTGATTTGATTTTGACCAGCCCCTTCCCCATCCACGTAAAGGAGCGTGGATTTGATCCCCTTTACAGAAGAAGTGGTTAGAGGAAGCTTCTTCAGCTAGCTTCCTTCCCTTTCCAAAATATTTTCCTACCAAAAATGTTCAGAATATGGCAGGTAGCTGTTGGCTCCAACAGAGTAGGTAAAACAGCCAGAGGAGGTGCATACACTCACGTAGCATCTTTCATTTTAAGGAGTTCCAAAGCACTTGGCACTGCCTCAACCATCTGGTGGGCAGTGAGGCTGACAGCAGTTCTGTAGAAATTACTGGAGGTTTTACTGTGGATTTTGATATAGGAGGCATCGGATGGTGTGTAAAATTCTGCACTGGAATTTGACCAAGTCCTTGAGGACCAGTGTAGACACAGCCAGTATGCCCCAAAAGTACGGTAATGTGTCTTTTTCGTAGTCACCTGTTTATTTGACAAGCGTTCTTAGGAAGAAGCTTGATGTCTGTTGTTATAAAATTACTGACAAGGGTGTTGTAACACAGGCTGCCCAAGCAAATCAGGAAAGCTCTGGAGCATGGAAAGGATGAAGACCTACTTCTGCCTTATAAAAAGCATACAGCCAAAACTGTCTGATGAGAGCAACCTGATCCTTGTTCGCTACTATCAAATGCAGCGTCAGAGTGACTGCAGGAATGCTGCCCGCACCACCATCCGCCTGCTAGAGAGCCTGATACGCCTTGCAGAAGGTAAGGCCCTGGCATTTTTATTTTTAGGCTAACAATTAACCTTTATGAAATGAATAGCACAGTATAATTATAGCCAGTAAGCAGAATAGCAGCTTTTCTGTGGAGGTTGGGATAGGTGATTCTTGTATTGTTTTATTCTTCTCATCTAAAGAGCCTCAGGGTTGGAGATTTTGAGTGTGAGAAAGGGTGTTACATTTAGACTATCAAAGCCAGTTTTAATTTTGACATTTTCATGTGTATAATAAATATATTTATTATATATAATAAATATTAAAACCTCTGGAAGAAATCACATTCAAGAGAAAAATCTCAGAAATTATGTCTTTATGAAAGGCAATCTCAGGATTTATTTGGCTCCATTTGAATTAAATATTTGCTTCTCTACTTTTGTTCATATAACAAAATAAGCATATTTTTTCTTAAGTGTTAATAATCCTAAAATTAATATCACATAAAAAATATTATATTTTCTGTTTCCTGAATTATTAGTAATCAAGCCCATATTTTGCCATACAACTTAAAAATTTCCAACTCTGAGTTCATGTCATATTTCATTTATAAGAAAAAACCCCAAGGAAGCAGTATGTCTCTGTCTTAACATATCTTTATTTTATAAAATGGTATATCAAACATCTTCAGGATGAATTTAAAAGAATGTACTGTATTTTGTATAGCAAGCATAAATGGCAGTGCATGGCAAGCATAAATGGTACCTCCTACTTTAGATGTTTATGTTTTGTTCTCTATTTTAAAGGAAAGACATTCTCCATTTAAGTGAAAGATATTCCTAACTTTTCAAGATTCACATGAAATTTTCCCATTCAGTCTTTCTTCCCTTCTTATCAGTTCATGAGATTAGGGCTTTTAGTAGGATTTTGTTCTTTCAAAGTATTATTTAGATGGTATTGACTAACCTGTCTTTCTATTACCGAATAAGAACTGAGTGTGCTTCCATGGGCAATTAGGAAAAAGGCTTCATGTGGTAAATTATTTGCAATATATCTATTTACAAAAATCATTTTTATTTTGCTGACTGAAGAAAGAGAAGGAAGAAAAAAATAAAGCTATTGTAGAGAAAAGCATTTCAAATAATACCAAATCTCTGACACAGACCCGGTAGTGGAATAAATTTTTTTCTGACCTATGAAGAAAATTAGGCCTTATTTTTCACTCTATGGTGATGACATGTACCTATGTAGATAAGGATGTTTCATATCACACTATTTGTTGTGATATCCGGCGCTTTACATTTTTTAACTGCAGAATTTTAAGCATCTTTATTCTGTCACTGTAACTGCAATTTGAAAATTATACCCCATTGTTCACTAGAAAAACTAATTTTTCCAGTTTCTGTTGAAATTTACATTGAAATCAAAATTATTGTATTTATTTTTAAGTTATGTCCATCCATGAGTGTTTGAGAGCTAAAAAAAATTGAAGAAATATCTTTTTCCTTCTAGTAAAAACCAAAAAAAATGTTATTTGACTTCAGTAACACTTGCACCCATTTATTTTTGATAGCTCATGCCCGGTTGATGTTTAGGGATACTGTGACTTTGGAAGATGCTGTAACTGTAGTATCAGTGATGGAATCATCTATGCAGGTAAGGTTTCTTGCAGACATTGCCATTGCTGCAATACCACATTTAAGGGATTCATGTAGACATGTGCCAGCTCCCTTCTTCTCTTTGGAAAGGATTTTATAGATTCATGCAAAGTAAGTAATCAGAGACCTTGACAAGTCTTTTTTACTCCATCTTGATTGTTAAAATCCTTAAACAGAGATTATACTGAAAAATCTGGATTAGTATAAAGGCCTGCTACCTTTTTTTATAGACTTTGCAGTCTTAGTGAAGTTTTGGCATACTATTGGCTTTTGGTAGTCTACATTTTAAAGACATTTTGAGGCAGAAATTGTGTGTATATCACTCTGTTTAATAGCCTCTGACAGGTTTTTCTTCCATGGTGTTACATAGTCACTCATTAATTAGGTATGAGAGAACCAAATCATTCTTTGGAGCAAGTTCAAACAGTTTCTTAGACCTACAATTTATTTTGCCATTAAATAATTTTAAACTATCTAGGTAGTAATAGTAAAACTCAGATCATTTAGAAAATGAACTTTATTCTTAAAACCTTAAAATTCCAAAACTTAAGTTGGACTGAAAATCGTGCATTCCAATTATAACATAGATTTATGTAACATTTCTATGCAGAAAGAAATTGGAAAAATTGTGAAAGGTTAGATTTTAGTTTACTGGAATATTATTATTAGGATGTTGAAAAAGCAGCACATTTAGAATTAGTAAAAGAAATGTGAATCTGAAAGAAGGAGTTTTCAAGTAAAAATGTGGAAAGTAATATAGACACTATTACTTCAGACAGAATATTTTTAGGATAAATACATCTTCATGCTTTGGGATAGGAAAAAAATGCCATAGGCAGATTATCCAAAGTTTTATGCATAGTGGGTTTTAGCACATCTGAAATGTTTGGGTTTGATTTTGTCAGAGATGGTGTACTCCACTGCTCAGCTGACTGCTCTGATCCAAAATGGCATTTCCTATGTTCCTGTATAGGTTGATTTGAATATTTTCAAATTAAAACAGTTATACAGAGCACCTATTAGTTCAATGGGCCTGAAAGACCTTTGTGGAAGTAGATATGCTTCTTTTTTTCGGAGACAAAGCTCTTCAGGATAGATGCACAAAGTCACATATGGCAGGTAGGCACTTGTGATCTCCCTTGTCCTTTGAGGGTTGAGAGACTAATTGCAGTTTGTGCCACAGATGATCTATTGCACAACGTTGCAAATGGAATTTATCTCAAAAATACTACAGGGCCTGACCTTATTAAGTAGGAAAAGATTATTTTGCTGTCTGCTGCAATTAATCTTGCACCGTTTTGAAGAGCTCAGCTTTTCAATGACAGCACTGCATCAAAGGTAAAATATGAAGCTGTTGAAACTGCAGAAGAGACTATGTTACTCTTCATTAAATGTAATTAAATCTGTAATTAAGTAGATGGAAAATTAATGGGACAGTGGTTTCAAATTAATATGGTTTTGAATATAAGAACTCTGAAATACTTATTTTGGGGGTTTTTTGGGAACAGATCAAAAAGTGAAGTGTAGGTATATAATAATAATGAATGTGTATTGTCCCTTGTGTGTCTCTCTACCTGATCAGCACAAGTAAATGTAAAAGAATTGTTTTAACTGTGTTTCACTGTTTCATTTTTATACAGTCCTGCTCTCAGGGGCTGCAGGTTGACCTGGCCAGAGTCAACCCACTACATTGTGTAACAAATTTTTGTCTAATAAGAGTCAGTGAGAAATTTGCCTGAATTATGACTGCAGAAGATTATCTGGGAGTACTTGGTATGCTCATCTTTGCTCCACTCTTAGCTTCTTATGAGCAAGTAGGCAAACGTGTTCATTTTTGCTAGGAAAATGCAAATTTGAGATTTGCTATTTAAGGTCAAATTTTACTTTCCTCCTGGAAAATATGAATAATCACTGAAGTAGTTTCTTTTTGAAGGAAGTGGTTTATTTGTTTTATTAAAAAAAAGATAGAAATAGCATGCAAAGGTTTATTTTCAGAAACAGATTCCTTCTCTAGGAAAAAAAAAAACCCACACCATTTTGTACAGATATATCCATGTTTCCTGCCTAATTGTCAGGAAATTCACTCTCTAGGATAAGGTTGTAAATGAGGAATACTGTAATGCCAGTATCATTCTGGAAGGATTGGCTGCCACCTTTTAGCTCAGCAAATACCCTCTCTGACACTGTCTTTGCAACTTCTACAATAAGTCATGTTCTTTCCAGTATAAAATTAAAGTTCACAGTTCTTCTGTGACTGGGTATTTCTTGTGAGCTCTCTGTGGAAGGAAGGCTATCACATTTTCATCATCAACCTACTTCATTGGAGTTTTTTGTTTGGTTTTGCCCTCTAATTTACCTTTATATTTCTCTTTCCTACTTTGTTTTTTTGAGAAAAATCCCAAATATCCCAACCCCCCCTGGCTTGATCTTTTCTTTGCCTCATTTTCTCTTGCTAGCATTGTCTCCCTCCTTCTCTTGGTCATGCTTCCATCCTTGTTTTATTCTCTTTCCAATCCCTCTCCTTTTAATCCTTTTTATAATTTGTCTTTCCATCCCTAGGCATTTTAAACCTTTCCTTACCACTAATTTGCCCTTTAATACTTTCTCTCTCTGTTTTAGATCATCTGCCTCCAGTTTGCAGTGGTTTTGTCATATGGTTTCCTTCCTCTACTCAAAATGATATCTCAGAATCTCAGAGGGGCAGGTATCTCAGAGATGTGAGCACCAGAACAGGAATGAAGCTTCACAGATATCTTAAATTCACTCAGAATTTCACACGCACATGCTCTATTTAAAAGAAGCTCCTTGTGATGGCCAAGTGAAGGACTGAAATGAGAGCAAGACATTATTGTAACCCATGCCTGTATAGCTCAGGATATATAACCATGTAGTCCTCTTTTTTCCACTGGGTCCTTAGGTCACAGGTTGACAGTACTCAGTTCAAAAGCAACTATCTTTTGTCAGTGTTTTGCTCAATATTTTTTTACCTGATGTTCTAAACGTAATATTCTCAATTTCTTAATGTATTTTTCTTTGGAATTTATCTCCAGTGGTCTTGAATGTTTCAGAAATATCAATTCACCTATCTTCACACAGCCCTTGGGAAGTGATGGGATGGTGCTGCTCCTCTGATCTGGAGCTGAATTATGTACAGTCCAGAAGAAATTGTCCACTAGATCATACCCCCAAGAGATGGCTGGGGCCCCAGTTTCAGAGTAGCAGCACTTGGAGTGTTTGAGCATGTTTCCTGTTTGCAATTTCCTCCTGTGCACACAACACATCAGGATCCCATTTTGAGATTTATTTTCTTTCTTTTCTTGACTGTGATTCTTCTTGAATCACAAGAACTGGACCATAGCATCAGAGATGGAATCTGGTACTCCTTGTCTGCTTTTAATTGTTCTAACCAATTAAAGAGACTGAGCCCCTGCCTCATTGCCTATGAACCTTCCAGTTCTTGAAGCAAATCCAGCAGAGGGGCTCTGCTGGAGCCTTTTCCATGCCAAGAGACTGGTGGAACAGATCTATCATGTTTCTGAAGTGATGGCTGAAAAACCCCAAGTGGTAA
Organism: Cettia cetti; assembly: GCA_013401135.1. Lineage (NCBI taxonomy): Eukaryota > Metazoa > Chordata > Aves > Passeriformes > Sylviidae > Cettia > Cettia cetti. Next base: position 10,862 of record VZUI01002535.1, read on the forward strand.
CTTCAGTGGGATGCATTCAAGGTTGCATGGACAGCCTTAATTTTAGCATGTTGTAGTTTTAGAGAGTTTTATTGGCCACAGAGTGATGTTTTTCAGTGTAAGTTTTTAAATATAATATTTTAGCATTGCAAAATGGGAGAACCAGAAATTACCACAACTGAAGATGTGTAATCCATGTGATGCCATAGGCAGCCATTTCTGGGTCTAGAGACTTTCTTGACATCTGCTATTGTGCCCATGGCACTTGATACACATCTTGTTCATTAGTTGTATTGAGCTTTATAGATTAGACAGGAATGGTAAATGCAAACTGATTTGTGGCAAAATAGAGGGTTTGTGGCATGAGGGTTTTTTTCCAAAGAGCAATTAACTACAGAGCTATTCTAGATTATTTGTTGTGGCACAAATCATGGTGCAGATGCTCTGTTCCGAATAAAAGCTACTTTGTTTTTACAAGACACAGCAAAAACCGTCCCAGATTAAATTAACTTACAATTCATTGGAATGATTCACAAATAGTAAGTTACTCTTAAAGTGCTATTCTGAAATATTTTTGCCCGTTAATTTACCCTGTGTTGACAAGTCTTAATATCCAGGTCTTTTCCTTTAAAAAATTAGGCAAAGCTAATGAAAACTTCTAGCAGTCAGAACTTCTTCAGTTAAGAAAATTCCTCATATGGACACAATGTTTACAAGGTGTTTGGAAAATATCTTCAGTCTTAATTTTCATTTTCAGTCATGATGTTCTCAAGCTTTAGGTGGACTTCTATTCCATGTGTCAATAAAAATAAGCAAGTATGAGTAAACTGCAGTATTGATCATATAATTGCTTTATGTTCATGAGCAATTTTGACCATGTGAGCAGCTCTAATAGGATTATTTGTGTGGATACAGTTAGCAAATATTTTCTACCTTAAGCTTTAAAATATCTAAGGGAGAATTTCAGATAACATAGTCTCTGTTGTTTAAATTTGGTGCTTAATAATAAAGGTCGTTTCTTTTCTTTTTTTTTTTTTCTTTTTCTTAAATCCTCTTGGTGCCATAGGGGGGTGCACTTCTTGGAGGCATCAATGCCTTACACACCTCATTTCCAGAAAATCCAATGGAGCAATACCGAACACAGTGTGAAATCATATTGGAGCGGCTGGAGCTGAAAGATCTGCTGCACAAAGAGCTACAAAGACTGGACAGGTTATAATGCACAAAGTAACAAACTAATTCAGAAGGGAAACAGAATTTGTTTCACAATAATATGTGTCTAAAAATAGCCTGACATTGGGAAGGGACTCCTTCTTTACGGGATATGGATAATCAGGGAGGTTGTTTTAAAGTAGCACTCTGAGATCATCACAAGATCATTTCTGCCTCTGGGTTATAGAATTTACAAATATTTTAATGAGTTCTCAACTCGTATCTCAATAGTATGCTCAGATAAGTTTCAAAAGTGCTTCTTGGAGTCAAAATGCTAGATTCTGTACCTGAGCAAATAACTTTATATGACCTTTTGCTACTTGTTTGGTAAAACACAGCAGATCTGCATCATGGTTTTTTTAAGCTGCCTTTTGTATTGGGCTTGTCAGGATCCTTCTCTTTCTGTTAATGGAAAATGTAAGCCTGAATCAAAGTTCTGTTCTTTTGGGTGATTTTTCTTTTTTGCATGCTGGAATTTTCACTGTCACATCTCTAGTTTTCAGCTCACTGCAATAATCTTTGGGAAACCTATTTGTTGTTATTAATTGAAAACTTTTAATGCTCTGAACCTGAGAGAAAAACCCTAGAATTGGAAGGAAATAAAAATTTTAAAAAACCAACCACATTTGCTTCCTGAAATGCAATTAGACTTTAAAAAAACTTCTTTTTTCTTACTGTTAAAGGAAGATAAAAGATTAATGTTGTTGAAATTAATGGAAAGAACTGGGAGAATTCACTTTTCCTTTGAATGTTTTTTGAGATTTATTTTGTAACTTACAGTAATGATGTGCTAAATAACCACAGTCAACAGAAACAGATGAAAGTGAGATATCTTCAACAGACAGACAAAAGCTAGTTTTAAAACAGAGGTAGTTCATAGGGGTCATAGAAATGTAGGATGGGATGGGAGATCAAATACAAAGAGAGGATCAAGTCTGTGTTTGACCTTCCTGGCAGGAGCTCACATTATCTGCTCTGAAGCCTTCTAATGATGTGGAGTTTCTGTTGCTGTTCTGTGTCTGTTCCATGATTGCTCCACCCAATGTTCATAAATGTTTTCCCAATATCCCACCAAATGAGCTCTGCTGCAAATGAAGCTAATTTCTTCTTCCCTCTCTTAAGCAGCTTAGGGAATACTAAATGAATGTCCTCTTAAAACAATCCATTCTGTATTAGAAGACTTGTTCCATGCATTCCCCCTAAACTGTATTTCAATAAAACAAGTATGTATCATGTATCTCATCCCTTCTTGATAAGTCATCTAATTTCTGCCACCTTCCATTAAAAATGAAGAATAAATATGTTAGTAAACAATTTAGTAATTTAGTTAGTAATTATTCTAAACATGTCTATATATGTCTAGATAGTGTTATATCTTTCCCAGAGCAGAGAAACTCTTTATAATGCATAAGAATAATTTATTCTAGATGAATGCAGTCACTTTTGGGATGGAAGGTGTCTCCTTTTCACTCTGATTTGTATCACTGTTTAGCAAAAACTAGAATGCTGTCTGCCCTGGAAAATTTGTGTTTAGGTACAATAGAACATCAGCTGTTCTGAGATTGGAGGGAACCCTCACTCAAGCACCTCTGTTGTTTTGGAGGGCCCTGATGATAGCCTTAGACAGTGTTAATAAAGTTTTTTAAGTGATATGAGATGCTTTCATGCTATCATGTTTTTGACATGTTGAGTATATATAGTGATTTTGAGAGAAACCCCAAACACCCCACTATTCCAAGTAATACCTAGGTTTTCCATTCCAAAAACTCATTTGAGACTTTACCTGGCTCAGGATGATTTAATTAGATTCCTGTTCTAGAAGATAGACTTACAAAATATGTAAGGGACTCTAGCAATGATTGTAAGTAGTGCAAAGTTGTTTGTTTCAGTTTGGGTTTTTTTTTTTTTTCTATTTGGTTTCCCAAGGAAATGCAGTTTAGGTGGTTGCTTTCTCTGTCCATCTGCCTGTCTTCTATTGGGGACACTAAATTCTGCCACTTTCTGTCAAAGGTGCTGAAAGATCACAGACTGCAACACCAGCTTTCAGAGTTGTATGTGAAACTTAGTAATATACTTTTGTGACCTACATTATTTGTAGCTTTCCACCAGTTATGCATATTATGTATCACTAATGCAATGAAGAAAGAAAAAGGAAGAAAGTTAATTTACTATTGTTTAATTTTTTTTTTTCATTGTATAGATTGCAGAAGGAAAATCCATGCCAGCAGCAGCCTGAAGAAACAAATTTCAGTACTACCCCAAAGTGCTTGAATGAGGATGCACTTGGGCAGTCAAAGCAAAGGTCCCAGTCAGGACCTTTAAATCAAGAAGAGGATAACTCTGGGCCACAGACACCTTTGCTTGAAGGCAGCTGTAAAGAGAATATTAATCTAGAGCCCTTGTGCAACTCAGTACGTGGTAATAACAAAAATACAAACAGCCTGGCATGGTTTGACAGCGTGGAAGAGAGCAGCATTGATGCTGAAGAAAATTCTCAGAGGAAGTCTCCAGTGCCCAAGATATCTCCAAATAACTTGACTTCAAAAACTTCATGTTCTGAAGAAAGATCTGTTTCAATACCAAGGAAGCAAAATGGAATAACAGAATCACTAGCAGCTGAGGATCGGCATGCTCCTCTAAAACAAAAGGACAACGTTTCCAAGTCAAGGAGGAAAAGGACTGAAGAACACAACTGTTCTTCTTCAGAACATATTGCAGACCCAGAACCAAGTGCTAGTGTGCAGGATTCAGTTATTAGACAACATGCTTCTAGAAGCTGGCAGAGGCTGCACAGGGAGAAGTCATATGGATTCTTTACAAGCACACAGGACCCCGAGGCAAAGGCCCTTCCTTCAGTATTACCTGCCTCTGGCCTGCCAGATCTCTCAAGCAACAGCAGTTCTGTGCTAGGAGAAGAGAACAGCATATCAGTAGCAGCAAAAAGTACAGCAGTTTCCATAAGAAAAAGAAGTAAAGATCAAATAGTGAAGGAAACAAAGGTAGTAAGTTCCTGTGAGCAAGAAAGTGAAAGTCCCCCAGCTGCTAAACTAGCTAAATTTTCTTTCAGACCAAGGACAAAGCTTGGTCATCCTTCAGAAAAGACAAATGAAGAATTTTCTCTCTTTCCAAGTGAATCTATTTTTAAGCTGGGAGAGCAGCTCCAGGGAGAGCAGCTTCCAGAAGAATGCTGCCCACCTGAGAAAAGCAAGATGACATTGACTCACTTAGGAAAATGTAGTTTGGAAAAAGCATCAAATGATAATAAAGGGGAAAACGAGCAGCAGAGTCGGGCCTTAGGGAAAGAGATCAGAGAAACTGCAACAATATGCTCTGATGTCAGTTTTGATGCTGTGTCATCTCCACCCACTGAGAAGAAAAGGGAGGGAGAGGAGAAACTTGGTGTTTCAAGCATGGGGAAGGTGCGCTCCAGCACATTAGCTAAGCTGTCAACGTTCTCCTTTGTATCACGTCCTGAGGCAAAATCAGAAACCTCACCTGCCATTAAGAATGACCCCAGCAAGGAAAGCCACAGCCCATCCCTGAAGGTGCTCGTGAGCAATCCTAGCAAAAGGAAGAGTTTTGCATTGGGAAATTCTAGTAAAGCCAGTGTTGTCACAAAGACATCTCTCTTCTCCATAGCAGAGCTGGATGATGCTGCATTAGATTTTGATTGGGATAAAGAGGTTAGGAAAAATCCAAGCATGTAACATGTATATCCTCCCAATTATTTACCATGCAGTTCTTCTGAATCTTCACCCTTCTATCACTTGTATCCATGGTTTTCAAAGCAATTCATAGAATCATCCTGGACCTGTGAACATACTTTCTTTAAGGGCCACGTACTTTACATAAGCAAGGACTGTGTGTGCTGCAGGCCTGATCTGGCTTTTAGTTTTCTAAACGCTTCCCAAGATTGTTTATCTCAGTTCACTGTTTTGATTGAACTGATGAACCCTAAAAAACTTGTATAGCTATGTTCATGTGTCCAGAGTGAGTGATCTTGCAGAAAAGCAGTCTTCATTGACTTTATCCTTTATTTCATGTAACAGTTAGATCTACACATTATTCAGATTGTCCTTCCAAGTGACTGTGCCACTTTAGAAAAATGACGGTGCTCAAGCTGTCATGTTTTCTTCATCTATATGTGCTATTTGTCTCAGCATAGTTACCAATATTGTGATCTGTCATCATGCTATGGTGTTTCTGTATTATCAATATCATGACAATTTTGCTTCATCTCTGATTTCTGTGCATCTTGTCACACAGCTGATGTTGAAGACACGTATCAAGAGCTTTTTGTTTCTGATTTTTATTTCAATTTTAAATACACTGGTTCAGGTATCTGTGTCTGTATTCTGGGTCATTTTATCAAAACCCAGCTCTGTAATAAACACACAGTTCTCCACTGCAGAGACAACGAATTTCAGGTGATTGAATGAGAGTTGTCAGTAACCAGGGTAACTTTAATGCAGGCATTAAGCCCTAGCAGATAAACTACACTTCAAACCTAGCACTGCAGAGAAGAGCTTCTCTAGTGTAGCTTGGTTCTGAGTCAGATAATGTTTACTTAGATATTTTAATTATTAGAGTTTTACTGCATCTGATATGTAGTTTGTCTTCTGTAGCATACTGCATCTTGTGTCATTCATTTGTCTAATGGGAAGTTAATCTACTAATGCATTACATGTTTACAGAGAAAGGTAAGCCTTAATTTTTTTTTCTACTTACTTGCCTGGTATGTTTCTTCTCTACAGAATATTCTTGTTATTACCTGCAAGGTAAACAGAGAATAGAGTGGTTGCTTACAGCACAGTAAATCCCTTGGGAGACTTGCTAGCGGAAAGATTTGATTCTCTCTTGATTTGCTTGGAAGTAGCTCCTTTGCAACCAAGTGAGTTAAAATACTGCAGAGTTTCAGAGAATTGAAGGAGTGTGAGACCCAAGTACTTTGGAGTGGTACAGTGAAGTCACGAGAACACTAAGGATAGTGTTGGCTTACTGTTCAGCATTTGGCAAAATGATGGAAACATTGCTGTCCAGAATGATTGTGTGGTAGTTCCTCCACTGGAAACATGCCATCAACCAAAACAAGTGGAATTTATCCACTTCCCTCCCAAAGGACAGAGCCACCCTATCATGTTCCTTCTCTCACCTCTGCCAGGGTGAGGTTGACGTGCACCCATGACCTACTGCCCATGAAAATCAGACATGACCTACAGGGTGCTGTGTCTGCACCAAAAGAAGGGTCAAGAGTTCTGGACCTACAAACATTTGTGGTGGTCTTCCTACTTGAATTTTTTTGCATCAGCCACTTGTATGGTGGTCTCATTTACAGTCAGAAGTCTTCTTTCCTAGCTCTTTGGCTTGATGGATGTTACTGGCTGTCCAGTGCAAAGCCAGAACATAGCTACTGCCTTTACTAGCCAAGCTTCCAACCCTCAAAACAATATGTTTGAGCACATTAGGACAAGTTTGATATTGCCCTGGAGACTTTCCAGACTTTCTGGAAAAAGCATGGTTGGTTTGCCATCTGCCATTTAGGTACATTTTAGGCAGCTAAATCCAAACATAGATGGTAGAATTTAGGTAGAGTGAATTTGTCATTTTTGGTTGTGTCTTACTGGTGATTAATTTTTGCGGGGTAATATGCTAGATAGAATATCAGTAAAAAAGAAAGTTTTCAGACTCCCCTGATTAGAAGTAGTCAGTGTACTACTTTAAGACATGGAACAGTGATTCTTTACTGAGCAGAGGTTTTTGAGATTTTAGGGTTCTATTTCTCCATTTTGTGTAACATGAGAAATGGAACAAAAGCCCAAAAGAATCAAAGGAGACTGAAAAATCCAGTCACTCTGAGGTCACTCGGCCTAGAAGGCCCCTTGGGCCTTGTTTCCCAGTTAGAAGCAAAGAAAAGGAGGCACAGAGACATCAGGGACATTCCACTGAGCTTGCAGAAAGGCCCATCTTTTCTATACTATCAGAGAAAAAGTACTGTTGCCTTTCCAAACTGTCTGCAAACATGTCCTACTCACCCACGTGTGAGGGGTAAGTAACCAAAGAATAAATTTGGAAAAGCAGATACTGCTGAGATTGTTCTTTACCAGACCAGTTGAAATACTACTGTTGTGGTACTGCTTCTGATTCATAGCATGAATTCAGAACATCCAAGATAAATGAGGAGCTCACAGTAATAGGAAAATGATACCTGCTGCTGCTTTACTCTCCCTCACTGTTGCCATTGCTACAGAACCCATTTATCAGTGCTTTGGCAGGGAACATTGCTAACTTCTTTCCTTTCCCTTTATAAACCAACTTCCCACACAAATAATCACAAGTTTGAATGTTTTTTGAGTGCTACAATAGCCCAATGATTGGAGAACAGCATATCAGATTGGAGAATTTAAAGCACTACAGCAGTGACAGTCTCTGGGCTAACCTACAGATGAATTTTCTTTTTGAGTACTTTGTGTAGTCAAGGGGCAGATGAGTCACTTCCTCTCAGCCTGTGTTCCTGGTCATGCACTGAGCCATTATCTGTTTTAACACTTGTCTCTCTGAGTCTATGGTCTATCAAATCAATTATTATTGAATACACTAGTATTTTATTAAGCTGTGTTCATGGGGGGTGAATATATATCTTGCTGTCTTGAAATCTAGTTGAACCAAACTTCAGAAGCCACTGGTTCTAGCAGTGTGTTGGTCAGGCCCTCATCTGTGAGCAGCAGTGAAATGCTGTTAGATACTCAGTGGCCAGACTCCATTACCTTGGCTGAAACCAGATTTCATCAAGTCAGTGTGGGAGAAGATCACATCCCATAGTAGTGTTCTGAACAACCCATGCAGACATGCTGATGAGTCAAAACGGAGGTGGAAAGCAAAAAATCTCCCAATGATTTAATCATATATTATATTTTTGTGTTAAGAAAAAAAAAGCTTCATCTTTTTTTTTTTAATCCTACTGTACTTTTACTGAGTGAGAAAGGCACATCCTTGGCTAAACCAAGATCAGAATTGAGACCCACACCCCTCTGAATCAGGAGCTTAGGTATGTTATTTTAGACCATCATGAGGTAGCTCTGCTCAGTGCCTGAATTGCTTCTCATTTGCCAATAGTTGGGAAGGGGAAGCTGTGAGTAATTGTTCTCTGTCATTACATACTACACTGGTCTCTCTGATGGCCTGTCTCCTTACTTCTTTTGTAGCTGAAAAGTCCTGCTGAAAGAGGCTTCCTAAGGAGTCTTCCTTTCTACTTCCCATTTACAGAAACAGGCTACCACCTGTGCCTCAGGCTTGTTTCCTGGGCTAGATGTTATTGACCACAGTCTTCATAAGATAAACTACAGAGCTGTTCCTGGTTATACAGTCACAAGTTATTTTCAGATATCTACTGGGGTTTTTACCTGTTTGTTTGGGATTTTTTTTAAATTCCTTTATTTAAAAAAAAAAACCAAAGCCAACTTTTTAGTAATCTTCTCATTTCACTTTATCTCTTCATTTATTGGTAACCTCACTTGCAGATGAGTCTCAAGATACAGCAATCTAGTATTTGTCACCTATTCATTGAAGCATCACTGCAAAACTGACATTTAGGACAGTGCAATCCAGAGATGCAAAGCTTACCCAAAATGAAAAGGCACTAAGACAGAAAGTAGTGGATTTTATATCCAGTTTTCTTCTAATATTTCTGACTTCTTTAATTTAAACAGCTACGTTATTAAGTTACACTTAATCAGCTCTGATCCTTCAGGATCACCTGAAATTCTTCATAGAGACAGCAAAATATGTAGGTGTTTGTTACCTTTCAGGATCTGGCAGTACTTAGGAGGACAAAGTTGTGCTTTTTGTCTTTTGTACACTCCAGTTTTGCTGGAGACCACTGTCAGACCTTATCAGAAATGGCCTGTGCCTGTTGCCACTGGCTCCTTACCGTCCCCTAGAGGTGCCTCCTCGCATCCTTCTCTTCCTCCCAGACCCTTGTTGCCGCCTTTCTTCGAAACTCAGGACTCTTGACACTGCCTGGTCCTGCAATGTCAGTGCAGCTCCCTCCGAAGCTCCGCTGGGAGGTATCGCCCATCCTATTTAAGGCGTTTCTGGAGCAGATACCTAGTTCTTAAGCTTGTAAAACAATCCAGAATAGGAGTCACTTGCCATGTAAACATCTTGCAAAACCAGCCTTCAATTCTTTCCAGCAGTGTGAAAATTTTAAAACATGCCACAAAAAATGTAGCAGAAATTGAACTGAAAAAGGGAGTGTGTACCGTGTGGCTAAGCTACTCTGCCGACATGTTCTTATGCTGACCTCCAGCCACTCTTACTCCCCTTCGTATGCTGCTTTTCATTCTAAATAGCTGGCAAGCAGAAGAAAACTCTACATGGCTGAATTTGCTTGTGGTTCATGTTATTCTTAATGTTGTGATTCTTGTTGGATACATAGGTTAATGGGTTAAATATCATAATGTGATGTGCACCAGAATTACAAAACCAAGTGAGCTAATGCCAAAGACAAGGCAAAGTCAAACTGAACTGAAACTTCTGGTTAGTGGATTCCATGTGAACGGATGTCCCAAGTGAGGATATATAATATCCCATTCTAAAGAGAATGTATTTATTGATGGGAAGATGAGGTAGATAGAGTATTAAGTGCTCTGTATTTCATGTGAATGAGGCAATAGCTTCATTAATAATGAATAATAATTATGTCATCTCCCTTAGGTATCTGGTGTGCCTTTGCTTATCAATACTTCCCTTCCTGTTAGGCAGAAGAATATTAACAGTTCCAAGGAATAACGTTGTCCTTTACTTAATAAGGAGCATGGCTATTTTAGAAAAGAGTGAAAATGTGGTTTTTGTCAAGTTTGACTATTCTGAGCCAATATGTGCAATTACAATTGTGAACATAATATTTCTATATTTATAATTGTATAACTACATACACAACAATATATGCATAACAAGGGCATATTGTTTAAAAATGCAGATGTTATTGTACAAATTAGATGTATTGTTGCAATGCAGTTTAGCTGTCCTTTGGAGCAGTGACTCTTCAATCAGTAACATTTCCTAACTTGAACCCATTAGTCATGAGAGAGTTACCACATGTAAAAAGTCAAGGAAGGAGGTATGTGTCATCACAGTCCCCAACAGAAAAGCTCATACAAGCAATACCTACATGACCATGATCACTCACAGGGTGTTGGCACCTTCTGAGTAGCAGGTTCCAAATCATCCTGCTGCCAACATTATTCTAACTCCATTCTCCCTGGCAACTGAAAGCAGGGGTGAAGAACAGTGGGACCTGTAAGTTCCTTGATGTAGTCATCTGTGTTCAGCAGCATCCTTATGTTGCTTATCTTCATTCCCAAATCCTAGGTGAGTGCACCACACTTTTCCAGAAATGTTACTTGTTTTTCCCTGCAAGGGTTTTCTTTCTCCATTCAAGGCACCTGCTCACCCCAAGCCACTGTTAATCTGTCAGAACAAAACATCACAAGGAAGAAAAGTAACACTTCTGTAGCTTCAATATGAGAGAGGCAGTCAGCAACTGGAGCAGCTGCACCTGCAGCTCTGCTTCTAGTCCATCCCAGTGGTCTGGAAGCACAGCAGCTTCACCAGCTTCACTCCCACTCAACACTGCCAGTAGGACAGCAGCTTTACTCCATTCCCACTTTCATGGCAATGTGGAGGTGTAAAAATGTCTTTGAATGCAAAGATCTATATGCTTTACAGTCATGATTCTTAAGATGATCTTTTGGATCACAGATTGACCTCAGAAAGTTTTGTAGTCGGAGGCAGAATAAATTTCCCCTAAACTTCCCCTGAGTTTCTCTATGACAAGTTAACTTTTTTGGTAAAAAAAATACTTTTTACAGTGTCTGGCTTACAGTTTCTGAATATTTATGTCTGACATCTCTGCTATACTCTATGGCTAGTGATTAACAGCATCGCTGAAAGGTCTTTTCCTTGTTTAAATAAATAACAAAAACCCAAGCTAAAATTATTTTAATTACACTATAAAATATTGGGAAGATTAAAAACTTTAAAGTCACTAGTGGGTCATTCCAGGTTTTGCCAGAATCAGAAAGAATATTTCTATTGACCCCAGTGAAATAATTTTCTAATGACCTTCACAAGATTCAGGTCAACAGCATGTTCTTATGGGTCCATTATCCACCTATCAATATTCAGAACTAAGTACCTTTCTAATCTTTTGACAGAAACCTTTTCTTCAAGAAAACTGGAACTGAAAATAAGCTGTTCTCTCAATGAACACATAGAAAATAGAAAGGGTTTTTTTCTATATTAGCAATTAAATAAATGTAAATTAAATTGTTAAAAAGTTGAAAGTTAGTTTCCATCTCTAATCATCTCTCAGTGGTGTCACTGAAATGATGATACAATCTAATATAATCATTAGATTTGGAATTACCTTATTCTGTTAAGTGCTAGCTTGATTTAATCAGCTGTTCCTGTAATTACATTATTGCTCTCCCATTAGTATTTTATCAGCCTTATTGAGAGCTGTATTGCCTCCTCTGTTAACATTTTTTTAATAGGATACAGTTGATGTGCAGAGATCAGGTTGGATGGAATTTATGGGAGCTTAACTATGAAACCAGGGTGTTAACTACAAGAAAACAGAAAATTTGTACCATCTATTTTCAGATACCATTCAGAATCCATTCAGAAAACTCTGGATATAATGAAATTTCACCTTTTAAAGTTAAGGACGCTGAGCTCTCTTTAAAGGTAAAGAAGACAATGAAACCTGAGCAACACCTTGGACAAACCCGTTCCAGATGTTTGTGTTCTCTCTGTTGTTTGGCTGGTTTTTAAAGAGGTGCACGTGAAATATACCAGTGTGATTGTGTTGTGTGGCGCAGTGAGCCACCTTAGAACAGCAAGCTCTGAAAGCCTTTAGTTCCATTTACATACATGACAGTAAGAAATATTTTTTTTTGCATAAAAATAAGGGAAATTCTCAACCATGTAACAGTTAAATAAGGTATATAAAGGATGAGTTTGTGCTGTTTTGAGCAGTGTTTTCATGAGTGCTGGCTTCCTGGTTTAACTTGCTTGTGCCTAGTAAGGCACAGGTAAACATGTATAAAAGCTGTCACATAACATGAATGCACACATATTAGGAATCAGTGGGAAAATGGAGAGATAGGGGTATATGCTCCCACTAAACTGCATACACTATGCATTTGCATTAGATTATGCATTTGTAAGTTTTGAAGCTAGACTTAAAAAATGAAATCTTTTCTCTCTTTGTTAGAGGAATGTCAGATTTTTTCCCAATATAACATCAGCTACCACAGACACGTGCTCCAATAAGCAGTGTAGTAACTTTTTTTAACATACAACAGTATCTGAAGTTAGTTATTTAAATGATCGTGAAAAATCAGAGAGAAGCGATTACCTGAAAGTTGCCATAGAACCAGCAGAGGGAGCTCCAAAATTTCAGGTTGGGTTTTTTTTTTTTGTAGAGGGAAAAGTCCTTGGAGCCGACTGTTGAGAAAAATACTCGTCGGTCACTGAACATGGTAGCTGTCCGCACTGCTTCTTCCCTGGTCCCGGGAATCACAACAGAAAATGATATCACGTTTCCTTGGGTAGGAATACTCTCCTGACATGCTAAAAATGTAATTTAAAAGATCTCTGAGTACCACAGTTTGTTGGAAGAAATAATCATAGTATAATTGTAAGAATCTCAACTTATCAAAGGATATGCTAAACTCTTTCTTAATATATTGCAATGTCAGCACTGCCCTTGTTACCTGAAACCATTGCACTTAACAGTAAGCCACGATGAAGAGACGGACTTTGACCTTAAATACTCTTTTCCAAACTAAGACATATGATATTTAAACAGAGTGTCCTGGCCTGGGTCACACCATGTTTTCTTATTTTTCGAATTAGTTCCAATATTATGAAGGAACTGAAGGAACTTGGAGCATGGAGTCAGGTATGGAGTGCTTTCTTCATGTGCTGCATCAAAAGAAGTGGCCAGCAGGTGGAGGGAGGTGATTCTCCCTCCTCTCCCGCTCTAGTGAGACCCTACCTGCAATGCTGCATCCAGCTCTGGGGCCCCCAGCATAAAAAGGTTGTGGACCTGTTTGGAGCAGGTACAGAGGAGGCCACAAAGATGATCAGATTTTGGATTACAGATCAACCTCAGAGACCTTTGTAGTCAGAGGTAGAATAAATTTCCCCGAAACATTCCCCTGGAAGAAGCACCTATCCTTTGAAGACAGGCTGAGAGTCTGTGTTGTTCAGCCTAGAGAAGAGAAGGCTCTGGGCAGACCTTAGGGCACCTTCCAGTACCTAAAGAGCAGCTGCAAGAGAGCTGGAGAGGGGCTTGATACAAGGGCAGTAGTCACAGGACAAAGGACAATGGATTCAAACTGAAAGAGAATAATTTAGATTAGATATTAGGAAAAACTTACTGTAAGGGTGGTGAGCACAGAGTGTCCAGAGAAGCTGAGGTGCCCCTTCGATGGAAGTGGCCAAGTCTAAGCTGGATGGAGCTTTAAGGTACCTGAACTAGTGGAAGATAATCCCTACCTATGGCAGAGGAGTCGGAACTAGATGACATTTAAGATATATCACAATCCAAACCATTCTATGGTTCTATAATCAGGCCAAAAAATCCTAATATACCTCAGCAGTTCTCCCTGGCATAGACCCACACAGACCTGGACATTTGGGCATTACTCCTTCCTCAGCTCTGGGCAAGAAACTGTCCTGACCAAGGAAGAGCATTACTGGAAATTATTTTACTGTCAAAATCTCAGACTGAAAACCCACATGGTTGCGGGATGAGCTGTTCAGGTGTCCTCCAGATCTCTTTGCTAATGCAGTTACGGACTGCTTCTATCCTTAATTATTTCTTTCAGGAAAAGGAACTGGAGAGACAATAAATACCCACTCAGCACAATGTATTATCACTGAGAGCTGCACAATTTAAAGCTCCTTGTCAGCAGTGTCCAAGGCAAGGATGGCTTTGGTACCTCTCATCCTTTCCTCAATAACATGCTTATGCATTAGCATGGGCATTAAGCTGATTAACATGAGCTTAATTGGTAGCAATCCAGGTTTGAGCTGAATGCTCTTGAAAACCCTTTCTCCTTGAATATTATGGTGGGAGACTTTTCCTCTCTCTGGGAAGAAAAAAAAAAAAATTTCTGATAGAAGCCCACAAAAGTTTCTGAGCTTTAATCAAACAGCTTTGTACTATAATACTAGACCATAAGAAGGGTATTGTCAGCTTCTCTGTACCATGTCTTTGCCAACTTCCTTCTTCCAAATTAAGACAATAATAACATACTTTCTGTACCTGGTAATATTTGTATTTCTTTGTTCCTGGTTTCTGGTGAAGTAGCTACCACTCCTCAGCTTTGTTCCAGTGGCCCATGAATGTTTTGGCTAAGGAGACTGCTACTGAATCTTAATGTTCCCCTACCTTTCAGATGCTTGTTCGGTGGGCGATTAAAACTCCACAGAATTCAGGCAGTTTGCTCCATACCACACTTATCTAACACACCCAGAAATGATGACAGTCGGCTCATCAGCAAAACTGGGCTGGGACCTCTGGGATCTGGGGACAGAACTATCAAAGCTTTTGCCTTGCACTGATATGAGGTGTAAATTGAAACTCTAGCAACTGGATTGTATCTGTAATACAATCCTGATTCCTTTTAACTTCAGTTAAAAGGTTTTCAACAGTTTCTTGGGGCCTTCACTGCTTTGCTGGCAGTTCCTCCCCACAGGCAGCTCTATCTCCCCTGCTGGCTGAGCCTGGCTCTCAGGCTGTGCTGGGAACCAGCTGTGCCTGCTGCTTTGGGGACTCAGGTGTGACCCAAGCAGGAGCAGGGCCTGGGGAACCTGCTATATCTGTCACTTCAGCACGGGTTCTAGACATTCAGGGGAGGTTCAGTTGGACATCAGGAAGAATTTCTCCACTGGAAGGGTGGTTAAGCACTGAAACGGGCTGCCCAGGGAAGTGGCAGTCGCCACCACTGGAAGTGTTCAAGCAGCGACTGTACCTGACTGCCATGGTCTAGTTGATATGGTGGTATTCAGTCAAAGGTTGGACTTGATGATCTTGGAGGTCCTTTCCAGCCTTAGTGGCTCTGTGATTCTGTGTCACATCCAGATGCAAGCCTGAGGACACTGTGGATCTGCCCACCAGCAGATCCCTGAGCAAAGCTTGAGCAGGTGCTTTCAGCACAGTGTTCAGCTGTCAGTGACCATAGAGGGACTGTGGCAGTGTCATCACTGAAGGTCTTAAAGACAAACAAGCATTAGCCTGGCTTGGGAGAGGACAGTGCACCACTGGGGTGACTCCAGAGATTCCCTTCCTCTGATGAGGGAGAAAACACACATATCACAGGTGCCTACAGATACAGAGGTATTCCAGTACAGATAAACCTTTAGGAATTTTATCCCATTGTGCCCTGTATTTGCCAGCTGTGTGCCTTGTACAAAGAGACACAAGTTGCAGACTTTAAACAGTTCATCGTTCATTCAATTCCCATTCTGAGTCAATGAAGTCTTTCTACTCACTGTTCAGGACTCAAGATAGCATGGTTTCTTTTGAGAGTGTAAGTGAGTTAGTGTGCTTTATTTTAAACATATCCCTCATATAGCCAAGTTAGAATTATGTTCCAAATAGGCTTTGTTATTAGAAGTTCATGAGTGATGGATATGTTAACTTCAGATCTCTAACTAATTTGAAAATATGAATTATAGGAAACACCTTATCTAGTTTATTAAGAAATTTCAGGGATTTAATCTAAACAGTATGCATATATTAAAAAGAAAATCCAGATATAATCTTTATTTTTAGTCTTAATGTGCTGAACTCATATCAGGTAATCTAAACTATATAAAAACAATTGTTTCATGAACTCAAACTCCCCAGGCTGATATTGCTGATAGACTCTCCATCTAATTTAATTTTACTTCTTCATCCAAACTGCCACTGTTGGAGCCTCTTAACTGTTCTATTTGAGATGTCTAAACCAAGTAATATTTTGTTCCTATTTCTGCCACAGACCCACCACCCTCCCTAAACTGAGAGTGTTTGTGATGCCAAAATCTTAATTGGCTCATGGTGTCAGTTTAAATTGTACAGGAGATGAGCATTACATGTTTATTAAATTTAACTGCCTGTTTCTGGATCTGGAATGTCTGTTTGCTAGGAGAGAGCAGAAGCAGAGACACTGGGTTTTAAATTAATCAAAACCAGTATGCTGAAATTCATGCAGATAATGAAGTAGCAGTCAAAATTACAGTATTTATTGTATTATCTCAATTATAAGACCAAGCAGAAGCTGAAGAAAGGGGTAGCTTTCAGCACTGATATCTTGCAAGCATGTAGATGGCTTGTTCTGGCTGCAATTTGGAAAAACTGACTAGATAAATGATAAAAAAGTCATGTGAAAGAACATTTTTGAGGTGCATGCAACATGAATTTCCAGGTGTTCCTTAGGTACTTTTAGCTATGTCTAAATTCTAAATCATGGGAGCACTTTCTATGTCCTGAGTCTAAGAACATGTCCCAAAGGCATCCCATCTTTGTCCTGTTTACATGTTAACATGCACCATCCGTTTTTATTAGTCCACATGCTTGACTCCCTGGAAAAATCTGGATGCACCCCTGGAAGAGAGCACTACAAACTTCTGTCAGAAATGCAGCTATGAAATCCCCTGAAGCATAGGAGTCCCTTATAAAGTGAGATCTTGATTAATAATACTTCTTCTTAAGATTATTCTTATGCAGTCCCTGACATGTTCACCATCATTTTTTGCTTTTGGGGGAGGTAAATTTGACATTTAACAGTGTCAAACAGCCTTTCTGCCCCAATATGGCTGAAGTCTGATAGAGACTCGAGGGGAAAGTGACTCCACTAGGAACCTTCTTGTTCATTACATTGCAAAGGGAGGTCACAGGAAGTCTGTTTCCTTTGCTGCAGCTCATAACATCTTAGGATGTGAGAACTTTATGCTTTCTCTGTTGCCTCAGGTTGCAGAATGTTCTGGTGATGAGACTGGTGATCTTCTGGGGAGAGAATAGAGGAGAACATGTGAGAAATAAACTGGAAAGAAAAAGGAACTCAAACCCAGCTAAGTTTAGGTTTAAAAGC
Organism: Cettia cetti; assembly: GCA_013401135.1. Classification (NCBI taxonomy): domain Eukaryota; kingdom Metazoa; phylum Chordata; class Aves; order Passeriformes; family Sylviidae; genus Cettia; species Cettia cetti. The sequence continues at coordinate 28,201 of VZUI01002535.1, forward strand.
TTGATGGAATCAGTAAGAATAACAGTTAATATGATCTTCCTGCACTAAAGAGATTTATTTTCTGGTACTAAATACTGTGTATGGGCTTATTTTTAGACAGCATTACGCAGTTTATGCTCATTCAGACAATAAGCTCTGGGGCGTTGATGACAAAAATGGTTGGAGTAAAAATAGATGGTTTTCCTCTATGTTCTTTCAGCTTCTTGGAACTGGATATTTCTTAAGGAACTGATGTGAAAATAAACCTGCCAAAATGAAAAGGCCAGCATACAGCAGCTCTCTTTCATGTGAGCTGATAACTTGCCAACATGGACTCTCCATTGTTTTCTTCCAAAGTATGTTCTACACTGTGTAGTCTTCCAAGACTTGTAAGCAAACAGAAGCTGCTGATATATCAGCATCTGATACCAATTTCCTTAAAGAATTCTTGTCACCTATTGTCACATATTGCCACACAGTTTCTGTATAATCCTTATTTTTGTTAGTCAACATCTAGTGTGCAAGCAGGGACCCTTTTCTTTTGGTGTCTACGAAACAGAAAGGGAATTCTTGATAAGAAATAAATCAAATTTAGCTGTTGCTAACAGGAATTTACCCTCTGGACATGACAACAACACCACCATCTACCATTGAACTGGCAATATCTGTTTGCCTCTTCTGGCTTTTCAAAAATAACCAGTGTAGGCCTCAGTTGATCTGTTCAACGTTTGCACAGCTGTCATCCCCAGCAGAACTTGGAAATAAGGCATCCTTCTCATGCCGTGGCCTCTCTGAAGAATACCCAGAGTTTTTTGGGGACAGCAAAGTAGAATACAGTCCCACGTACAGGGACCTGGATTCAGGATCAGGTTGGATGGGACTTTTAGCAACCTGGTCTAGTGGAAGGTGTCCCTACTTATGGCAGGGTGCTTGGAAATAGATGATCTTTAAAGTCCCTTTCAACCCAAAAAATCCTATGATTCCATGGATTTAAAGGCCAGACCATCAGTTAGCATTCAGGCTCTCTCAGACAGATCAGTTTCCTGTGCTATCCCACCCACAGATTTGATTGAGCAGGGCAAAATAACTACCAAAGCCAGATGTAATGGAAATGGCCATGCAACAAACTATAACTCCCTGAACCACGCTTGTATGTTGGAAATAGAACATGGGGGCAGGAGGTTAGGGAAAAAACACCTGTTTGGGAACAGCAGCCTTTTGTTCCTTGGGGCTTTCTCGCAGCCGTGCTGTGGTCCTCCAAGCTGCAGTCTGCCTAAGCAGCTGCTGGCAGCTGCAGCCACCAGCTGTATCCAAGGGGATCCCAAGAATGGACCCAGCTCAGCAGCCGTGCAAATAGTACCCTGAAGACATGAAGCAATTGTTGGTCTGCATGCCAGGAAATCAGTACTGACTAAAGAGAAAAATGCAGTCTTCTCTTCTGACTCACTTTATGTAGCCTGTTCTCACTATTTGAATTCATTCTTCTCCTGTGATTGTCAAGGTGATACTTCTAATAGTCGTATATTTCTCTTGCACCTGATGCTTAAAGAGAGAGGAAGGATGAAAGGATGAAATTAGAATTAATGCACATTGAGCCCTAACCCCAAGCAGTGGTATGACCCTTCTATAAGTTTATTCTCTGTAAGTAACTGTACCCAATATTAGTCTTTAAGAGCTGTCCTGGAGATTACATCCCTATTACTACTCATCTTGAACAGAGTAATCTAAATAAAGTTAAATGAAGTTATCAGACATGATGTTATGTTTAAAGAACCAGTGTCACTAAAATAATACTCTAAATTCAGCAGTCTAATGTAATTATTAAAGTGGAATGTGGTCTGTTTAGTAGTGTATTGATTTAAGCCACTCTCTTAATTTGTAGCAGCAGTGCCTCTGCTGGCAGTGGGTTAGACCTGTTGGTATTATTACATCTTGGACAATATCTACAATACAGCAGTGAATAATGTTAATGTCCAAAATTTACCACACAGAGTTTTCAGATTTGCAGCGAAGCATTTAAACCCAACATTAAAAGGAAGGGCTTATACTTGTAGGAGTAAATGATGAAAAATAACAAGAAGCTAGAAAGCATAAAAGCTTTTCTTTTTCTTGTCTAGAAAAGGAAAAAAAGTGACTTCTCATGTTCCTTTCTGTGTAGGTTGATGCTGGGGGAAAGGGGGGAGTTCTCAGAAAAGGGACTATGAGATGTGGTGACATTCTTCCTTTGTCCCTCCTTCCTGCCTTTGCTGTCCCACCTTTTTAGTTCCTTCTCAGTGACCCCATTTTTCACTTTCCACATAATTTTTCACTTTCTTTAGTGCTGCCCTCGTAACCTCAATCTATGATTCTGTGCTTTTATGACTCTTATTTTTACATAGCTCTTTTCACCCCGGATCTGTCTCCTGAAAGCACACACCTGTGCATAGCCCCACGAATGCTCTTTCACTTCTCTCTTCCACCGTGGGTTTGTATCCATTCTATATTGATAGACTGCACACATATATATGTGTATGTGCTGCATCTCAGATGATGAACATACTGGGTTTTTTTAACAATCCCTGTGAGGTTGAGCTTACCCAGGCTTGCCAATGAGCTGTGCCAAGTGTGTTGCACACCAGCCTGGTGCAGTCACTGTGCTAAATGGTGGTGCTTTGAGCAGAGCAGCTGATACACTGAGTAGCTGAAGCCAGCAGCTTGCCTGTCTGCAGACAAAAGGCTGGAAGGAAAAAGGACAAAGGTGATAAAAACTGACAAAAGAACCCGTTGAGGAAAGAATTTAAATGGATTTTGTGGTTGGTAAAGAAGGAATCTCCTTCCACTGTGTGCTTCACCCCCGTTCTAAGATGGCTGTTTAAAATGGCACCCTGCCTGAGCTGACACACTTCTGACGTGCTCCAGCCTCTCATCCCAAAATGTTAGTATTGCAGGGCACCTACTGCTAAACCAGGCATTTGGGGCACTGCCCAATGACATTTACAGATACAATTTTAGGAGTGAACTTATCACAACTGTGTCAGCTCTGCTGCATGGCGGCCATGAGTAATACAGTGTTTGGCATGATATTTTTAAGGCTTGTTCCTGCAGTGATGTTATTGAGAATGCCCTTTTGTATTTTTAAACGCAAATTTTCTGATTCCCTGTGGATTTGGTAGAGAGAAAAAAGAGGACCAGGGTTGTAGTGGGAGAAGCTTTGTAAGTATGAATTTCTATGTTCAAAAAAGAGAGGAAAAACAGCAAAAGAAATCCCACTGGTAGTACAGTCAATCTTTAAATCCTGCTTGTGTGGGGTTTTTTTTCCAGTTGTGGAGTGAGCAGTACATGCATTTGATCTTCTTGTGTAGGAAGGAAAGAAATCTCTTCTTCCTTGATATCACATGTAAAGTGAAACGTGCAATTTATTGCTGAAAAGGTGGTGGGTTTTTTTACGTGTTCGTGGTAAATGCTCCGAGGGAAAGCCAAAGAAAAGTAACTGCTTCCAGCAGAGGGAGCTCCAAAATCTGGTTTCCCCCCCTCCCCCGCTTTTTTTTCCTTTTTTGTGTATGAGGGTGACAGATGGTGCTTTTCTCTGAAATAGATGATCTTTGGTAGAATCCTATTTGTTAACATATAAATCCTTTGACGATTTTCATTCCCTTCTGTTAGGAATTCCTCTCTCTCTTAACAATCCTCAACACTAAAATGACAACAGAATTTATCACTGCATAAGGATATTTTTTGGACTGTCCTATATTTTAAAACAATTTTTACATATTTAAGTTAATTTCAACTTAAATTTTAAGGCAGAAGTTGGCATATTTTTGCATACCATTTATTTAAAGAATTTCTGTTCAGCTTTTCTAGAAAAAAAAATTAATCATAGGAATTATTTATGTGCATTTTCCTAAATTTCCATGTGATAGTTCTTCCGGCTCAGAAAATGAGCAAAGCTTATTCCATCATATAAATTCCATTTCATGTGTTTCATCTTCTGGTTAGTCAAGTCAGCTAGTCCCAGATGAAGCAGATTATATAAAGTTTCAACTCTCTTCCTCATTGTTCAAATTCATTGAACAATGGCTGCAGATCTTGATGCCAATTTCTTGCTTCTGATACTGCTTAACTACTAATCTAACAGGTATTAATCTGATTTGAGGTGTGGAAGGTGCCATTCATATGCTATTGCCCTCACAAAAGTCCTCGAGTTAATGTTTTGTTTCAGTTAACGTGGAAAAAAATAAATCAGTACCTTCTTCACAGCACTTAAACCTTTCTCTCTGTGGAGGAGCAGATCCCAGCCCTCTCTGGCCCAGTGATAGAAACGCTGAGTCAGCGAAGTGTGGACAGAAAACCACACTTAGCTCTCCCTTTTGGCTTCATTTTAATTTTCTTATATTTCCCAAGGCCTTTGAACATCAGGAACTTGTAAAAAGCCATGTTCTGCTGCCCTCAGCTTTTATCACAATGAAAACAGAAGACATATGGTATTTTGCTCCTGGTCATGTCATACCACTAAAATATCCAGTCTGATGGGGCTTCGTCTTTTTCTCGGGTGAGACACAATGGGAGCAAGCTCCTGGGGACTGGCTGTGCAGTTCTTCATCAGCTGCTGTCTGTGCACAAGGGGTCCAGACAGTTGTGGGGGCGATGAATGTCCTTCTGAGCAGTGTGGCAGTGCCCTCGGTGCACCTCCTCGTTCTGCCAAAGAATTAATGTCATGATGCACCCCTTCACGCCTCTGCTCATGCTGAGGCAGCCCAGATGCAGAGAGTGTGTCAGCGTTCATTTCGCAGACAAGGAGGCATTAAATGTTTGATTGGCTGCCGGCTGCTCGATTTCTGCACGCACTGCTCCACAAAAAAAAAAAAAAAAAAGAGCTGGAAGCCATTTGTGCAATTTGGAGCTTCCCATCACCGACTCTTGATTGTGTGGTGACTGTGTTGGGCTCAAATAATCAGAAAGCAGGATCTGCCTCCAGCAATATATTTTGTTCCCCTCTTCTCTTACCCTTTTTGATTTGCTTCCAAGAGCTTCCTCTGGAGTCAGGATGATGGCTGGGCACCTTGGATATCTCAACAGCAAGCTACTAATTTAGGTGTAAATTTAGTGCTTTAGGCTTATTTTTCAAGATGCTTACTGCTGCGTGGGCATGCAAATATTGAAACATTATTTGTCACACTGCAAAGACTAATTACTAAATAGTTAGGTTTTGATTTTTTTGTGCATTTTAAATGTGTTGAAAAAGTTGTGTCACAAACTATTTCTTTTAAATATGGGGCTTTCCAAAGTCAGCCTGACTTACAGAGAATGAAGAAGCAAAACTTCCATCTGATACCTTCAGCTCAAAGCCTGCTCACGTCCCAGCTCCTCTCCCTTTGACGTGGTGCCAGGCAGAGCGGGTAGAACAGATTAATTCCTGGAAGTCTTTGTGCTCTCAAACCACAGCTGAATTCCCTCTTCAAGTGCTTTTCAGCAGGGCTAATTTCAGGAATTGGCTCCTCAAGTTCGCTCTGTCATACGTCATGCCTGCCCAAAGGAATATTCTTACTTAAAAATTGAGATGCCTTCAAGATCGTTTTTCTCTGAACTTTTCCCTCTCTCCTACTTCACCATCCAATCAGTCCAAGATCAGTGTTAAAAAGGTAAATGTTCACTCCCTTAGGCATCTGTTTTCTCTTGTTGCTCCTCTTTTTCATCAGTTTAGAGCTTTGTGCCTGGTTCTTACCTAATTTGCAGCTGTGTAACCTCCAGTACCGCAATTTTCCAGCTCGCTGTATCTGAAACAGGCACTGCAACAAGCCTGCCCTCTGAGCATGGGATTTGAGGGAGAAACACATAGAGGAGACACTGCTTTTGATCTGGCTCCTCTTCTCTTACATTCCCACGGCCTGACCTCAGCCTGTGACAAACACAGGCTCTGCACTCACCCCACACACGGCACAGCCGGGGTAGGATCCCTGTGTCTCCAAATGCCACTGTGCCTCTGCAGGCAGCCCTGGCCTGCTTTCCAACCCCAAGCACACCCAGATGGACTATTTTCTGATTTTTTTTTTTTCTTATTTCCATTTTTCTTTCCTCATGCATACCCTTTTATTCTGGAAACATGTAATTTAAAAGCTTTCAGCAACCCACAAACCATTGCACTAATGCACATCAGGCCTTTCAGCGGGGAAGCTCCTGCCTTTCCTGAGGGGATATGGGCTGTGCCTGTGGCATCAGCACTGGTATCATCGAATCCTAATTGAATTGTACATTTCTTTTCTAACAGAATTCAAAAGGTAGATTCAAAACTGAACTGACCCTTAATAAATGCAATTAAGCACATAGTATTTCTATTATTGCTCTCACTAGTTTTAAGCATTAAGTCTAAGAAACCCACAGATTCACAGATGTTGAGGTTTTCAAAATGACTATTTCATCAATAGTCAGGAAGCTGAGGCCATTTTCTTGGTGTTAACGCTCTTCTTAAATTCAGCAAGCTTTGAATCCAGTCAGCATTTTGTGTGTTAGCAATAATGCCAGGAGAGAGAGAACTGTATTTTATCCATACTTATTTCTAGTCTAGAGAAATAGAGAAAAGTGAAAGTTCAGAAATATTTCAGGTTTTCTACTTGGTTTCTGTATAACGTTTTAGAGCTTATAGGAATATGCAAAATTGTGATAAAAAAAAAAAAAAAACAACAAAACAAACCCAAACCAACCACACACACAACTACTTTGATGTGTTTTTCCAACAAGCAGCGTCACTTCATATCACAGAGAGGGAAGATGTCCCTTGTGACACATGACTGGGTTTAGCAAAACCAGCTGGGCATGCACCTGTAATATCCCTGGAAGGAAAGGGTGAATGGGGGCATGTCCCTGCTGGAGCTCATCATTGTGACAAGTCTATGCTGTTACAAATATGTTAACATCCTAACCTCAGGAGCCAGTGGGGACTGTTCACCAAAATTATCCCATTTACTTCTTCCAGTTCTTTCTCATTTCCAAATTGTCTCACAGACTAGGCAGCCATGGTTATTAGTTCTGTTTTCTAACATAGGTTCCTCTTTGGTCGTTTAACATGGTTGATGTGTGATACTCTAAGAATTGTTCATGGCTCAATGTTTCCAAGTCAAAGAAGCCCTTTGTCTATTTATGAGTGAGATGTAAAGCACTGCTGTTTTCTCAGGCAAGGTCTGAGGACCCATTGGGGTAAGCAACTAAAACTGATAAAGTATGAGAGAGCCCCACAGAGCCTTTTAAAAGGCTTTAGAAGGCCATAGAATACCCATGGGCTATGTCCCTACACTAGAAAGCAGAACAGGACCAGGGCACTGGTCTGCAATCACATCTTGTTTAATTGTTACAAAGCTCCGTGGCACAGATTTGGTCCATGCCAGCTAACAATATTGCTGGAAACAAAAAGGATTGGATGTCTCAGACCTTTCCTAATGGGTGGTTCAGATATGACCATCATGTCTGGAGGCAAAAAGGAACAGTTTAGATTTGTGTACGTGAGCCAGGCCATGCTGCATTGCTTCAGATTACAGAAAAGTGTCTTGCCTCTTTTATTTACTGCTGGAGATGTAGCCTTAGAGTTTTACTCTTAGTGCTGCCACTGATTTTAGAGAATAGCATCAGTGTGAGGCTCTGAATATCTGCCATGCTGTTACTTGGATGCTGGAAACTTTTAATGCTAGGTTAGATGCATCTGCAAAATATACAGTCGCAGCAATGCCTGTGCTATGGACTTATCTTGCTGGTAATCTTCAAAAAATCTCTTTTCTTTTTCTTTTTTTCATTATTCTCTTCATTATAAACCTCCTTGTAACTGCAAATTCTTTGGTAGGACTCTGCTGTAATTCAGTCAGACTGGTAAAGAGACTCCCCATGTAGGAACAGCAAGTCTGCAGACAACAGAGCTGCCTCCACCATTTGTTCCAGACAGTCCTGCCAGGAATCAGTCGGTTTGTCCTTGTTCGGCAGCTTTACCAAAAATCAGGGAAATCTGTTAAAGAGTTTGTATTAGTAAAACAGTGGTAAAACATTGTTAAATACTCACTTACCTAGTGAAGAAAACATACCTCTACTAACTAAGGTGCTGCAGAGAGACGGGTCCTCCCATCAGAGGCTCCCTAGGTTACAATGTGGAGATTTCAGGTTTGTGAAACATATTAACATGTTAACATTTAGCATTATTTTCCCTTCAGGATCTTAAAGGGAAGGTTTTTATAAACTGTTATATCAAATAAAATATTACTGTGAATAATATTTTATTTTATGCCTCAGGAGAGGCAAAGATGATGGATTTTGGAAATATACAAGCAGGGCACGAATCACTTAACCCTCGTTGCCTGGTGGTTTCCTCCCTGGGAGAGAGATGTGTGGGCAGCACTCTGGCAGAGCATTCTCCACCTCCTGCAATGCCTCTGCATTCAGGGCTGCCGGTCACATGGGTACATCCCTTGTTGGAGCCCTCAGCAGTGATAAAAGAGGTTTCAGAGGGAGATTTTCAGCCTTGCCCAGCCATGCTCCTTGGCATTCATCCCTTCCTCCTGGGGAAGGGCAGCCAACTGGATCCCCAACAAAGGCACCACTTCCAAAGTGGTTTATAGGAGTGCCAAAGAGAAGGACAGCTTTCACCAGACATGCTGGGAGAGACTGAAGAAAACAAAGGCCAAAATCTCTGTACCCCTTCTTTTCTTGTTGTGACTGCTTGCAGGTATGCAGGACAGAATGAAGGGACCTGGAAGGTCAGAGACAGATATGCATTAAAGTAGGGATGGAGGACCTGACCAAAGGCCTATCTAGCCCAGGTTTTGTGTGTCAGTGAGCTGAACGAGGCCATTACAGAAGGAGTAGTTCCCTTTGAGAAGGGAAATAATTGCAAGATGTCAAAAAGATGTCCTGAGGTGGCAGTGACAGTTCTCAGTGCAAGTGCTTGCTCCAACAGGCAGAGAGAGAGGCTGATGTGTTGTGGGGGGACCAGAATGGGGAGGACCCCAAAATGGATCTGCTTAGGCCTGGAGAGAGTCCTGCTGTGGCAGGAAGCAAATGAACTAGAAGTACTCATCTGGAGTGAAGCAGATGAGAGGCTCAGAAGTTCACAAACAATGGACTGGACATGGGGCTCCATCAGATGCTGAGCATGCCCTAGGCCAACATAAAGAAAGGCTCATGGGGTGGGATAAGGACAGGGACAGATCACTCACCAGTTACCATCACAGGCAAAACAGAGCACCTTTGTGTACACCTGCCACCCGCACAGGGTCAACCCATCAATGAAATATAACTGCTCTTGTGATTAAAAGAAACTTTGCACCACAAATAAAAAACCCGACATGCAGGGAAAAAATAATTCTACCTGATATTTTTTGGTATTTGTTTGTAATGGTATAATGACCATCTGCTGCCCAGAAACCAAAAAAAAAGTTTTCTGTTGATGTATTTTTATTGCAATGAATGTCAATATGTTTTCTTTCCTGTTATCATGGCATTGGACTCTATTATCTGTTACTACTGCAAACTGATTGGTTCCTAATAATAGAAAATAGGTCATAAATGAATGTCCTAATTTTTTTTTCTGAATTGGGGATCAAAAAAGTGGAGCAGATTTAAAAATACTCATGAGGTTTATATCCTACAGGGAAAGATGGTGATGATCTTTTTTTGGGCCAAAGCTGCCTTAAAATGTTTGTGAAGTTTTTCACTGCTACTAATAAATGGCTGTAAATCTGTTTTCTCTTGTTTAAAGTAAGGAAATAAAGAGGTTTAGATTAAATATTAGAAAAAGGTTCTTTACTCAGAGGTGAGCACCCAGGAAAGGGGTTACAGCACTAAGCCTGACAGAGCTCAAGAAGTGTTTGAAAGGCATGTGGTGTGATTCTTGGGGTGTCCTGTGCAGGGCAAGGAGTTGGACTTCAATAATCCTTGTGGGTCCTTCCCAACTCACCATGTTCTATGGTTCCATGATTTGAAAAGTGGTCTGACTTTTAGGCTAGTGGTACAGTGGCAATCACCAGGCTGTGCATAATAAGGTTTTGCTTGTTTAAGACATCAGGACCTAAATGTCACACAGCAAAGTAGCAGCCTCTGAAGCCTGGACAAATTGAAGTTTAGTACATGAAGAAACACTAAATTGTTTTAGACTTTACTGTCCCTCACTACTAACTGAATTGATGTGGAATAGAAGCCCACTGCTCACTAAAGCTTTTTTGAACATTATTGTATTTTTTTAATAAAGTGGAAATCCACTCACTAGAAAATCAATAACGGTAATTGTCAAGGGAAAAGAGAGTATTTACAACAGCATATAGTAACCAGAAAAGGGAGAATAGCTTCAGACTGAAAGAGGGCAGTTTAGATTAGATATTAGGATGAAAAGTTTTACTGTGAAGGCAGTGAGGCAATAAAACAGGTTGCTGAGAGAACTTGTGCATGTCCCATCTATGGAAGTGCTCAAGGCCAGGCTGAATGGAGCTCTGAGCAAGGTGGTCTAGAGGAAGGTGTTCCTTCTCACAACAGGGGGGTTGGAACCAGGTGATCTTCAACATCCTTTCCAACCCAGGTCCTTCTATGATTCTATGATTCCATGATTCCATGATAAGTGGCCACCCCAGAATTTCAGACTCTCCTTCTCCTGTGCTGATGCAGAGGCAGGAAAGAACAGACAACATGCCTGCAGCCTGCAGCCCAATCAAGGAATTTGTATATGGAGAAGTATCACTGTTCTGTAAAACAAATGTTTGTTTCCACCTTCCTTTAAAATCACAGAGCAGGGACAACATTGCTGTTCCTCTCAGTGCCTGCAGGCATGGAGTATGGTGAAGATGTCTGTGAAGAGCCAGGAGGCTGCTGGGGTGCAGTTCTGTGTTGAAGTTCAGAGCAAGGACCTTGCTGCTTTGGTACAGTCACTTTGAAAAGGAATCCTGGATGAATGGTGTCCTTTTCACAAGCCCCTTTTCCCGCCCATATTTCACAGGCAGGTTTTTCAGCCATTTGTGTTAGTCTGAAGCTGTTTTCTTGCTCTTTGGTTTCCTTCCAAGTATGATCTCTGAAAGCTCTTCACTAGCTTGTGTTTGTAGGCTGTGAAATGCATGGCAGGTAGTGGGGAAAACAGGAAGTTGCAATGTAATTCCCAGAGGTGATGTGTGGGATTGAAATCAAAAACTGTTTTATGTTTGTTTTGGCTGAAGTAGCTGGAACCTTGTGCTGTGGAGTTATTAATGTGCAGCAAAACATTCCAGTGGGTATGCACCCATGGACCTGCTGACTTCTTGTTACTTTATTTAAAGAGATGCTGTAGAAAATAAAACCCAGTTTATCCAGTGAATGTTAACAGCACTGCATCTGTTCAGATGACGCAGTTTCTAAGAATATGCTTTTTTTAGAGCTCCTGTTACTTATCTGATCACTCCATGGCCCAGGACATAGAATCCTTCATGCAAATACAGTTTCCTACATTCCCTGCTACTCATTTATCTGACAGGAGGAAAAGGGAGAGTCACAACTCTATGAATTCACCCTCTTCAGCATACTGATGAATTTTCTCCATGGAGTCCTTCCTGGAGTTAGTTCCTGCAGTACAGCACAGGCTGCAGTCCAGCGTGGTAGAATTTTGTATATGCCCTTTCATCCATTTTGGGCCTGTCTTTGCAAATGCTTTTGTCTGTCTCACCTCCTATTGAACTATACTCTAATTTCTGGGGTTTTTTAAACCAGAAAACAGGAGTCGGTGTCATGCATGTGTTCACTGCTCAGCTCTGTGGCTAGCATGAGCAAAACAAGATTGGAAAAAAAAGGACATTAGCAAATGCCAAAGGCAAACCTCACTCTGATCTGTAATGAAATCATCCCTAGAAGTTCCCTCCATCCCCAGAATTAGTCTGGACTGTGTTCTGAAGCACAAGGAGGCAGAGGTATAATCCTCAAGTTATTCTGATACTGCTGTGAATTAAGGTCTGCCTAGAACTGCACAGTGCACGTCAGCGTGCTGCTTTTGTTGGAGAGTAGCAGTGTCTTGTGCCTATCCAATGGAATTTCTGTGGCTAAAACCTCATACTGGATTTTGAACAATTTTTTCAGTGATGATCACATGAAACTGTCCCCATTACATATAATAGCTGGCACTCATTCTGCTATCCTCTCAAGCATTTAGAGCTGGAAGCCCAACTAGAACTTGTCAACCCAGTAAGGAATGGCAGCATTATGGGAGAATGTATTTTCATCCTTTCTGTTCAAGAAACTACTGGATGTGGCACTTAGGGCTATTGTTTAGCTGCTATGGTGGTGTTCTGTCAAAGCTTGGACTAGATGACCTTGGAATCTTTTCCAACTGTAATGATGCTGTCATATTTTTTCCCCTCAGCTCTATACTAGTGCCCTGGGAAGGTGTGGGAGATAATTGAATTTTGGTAGAGGGTGGCTAGAAACTGGGGAAGGAGGGTATTCTTTCATCTTTACTGTACACCACACAGTTATAAATAGTAATTTGTATGAACAGTTCAAACAAAAAAAATATATATATATACGCCCTACCACAGCTTGCCTTAAGGTTTTTACCTGCTAATTGAAATTTATCTTCCACTTAACTGCTTTTCAAAGTCATTAGCATTGTTCAGCTGGGGAAATAGCTAAATTGTAACTGAGACTGGTGGGCATAAGAGACAAACATAGAAAGCAATCAAGCTCTTCGGTAACCGAATATCCCATGCTTGCAGCAAAGTTTAAGTATGTGCTGGGCTATCCAATGCTGGCTGATGAAAATGTCTAATATTACACTGATTCCTGAGGTAAAGGGCAGCAGGACTTATTGTGCTCTGCGTAAGCAAGCAGGATACTATCAAAAGGTGAATAAGCAGGAATAAGCTGTGACAAAATATATTGTTATTGCATTTTAAAACTAACAGTTTGACAACTTTCTGAGCTCCTCAGGTAGATGTTGCAGCATACATTGGTTTCTGCACTTCCACAGCTGTCCTGCTAACATCATGCAAGTATATAGTTTAAAATCAGGTCTATCACGGCCATGGGACTCAAACTTGGAGTACAAACAGTGCAGGTTTCCCCAGACAACTGAAATGACCCCTTAAACCTTCAAAACTAGCTTTGATGTCAGGGCATTTGTGGGCACTCTTCCTGCTCCCACCGAAAGTGGGAGCTCCATACCAGACTGACGAAGTCTTCTCTTCTTACCATTGCTATGAGTTTTGAAGAAAGTCCCCATGATGTACCTTGCCAAAGTCACAGAACATCACAGCCACCTCTAGACTGGCAGGACACAATGCTGGTATGTCCCGTCCTTTATTTCAGTCATGACCCTAGTCCTGGCTCAGAGGGCTGGTCCTGTGGCAGTCACTCATGACAGTGAGACCCTCCTTTGTGTGCATGCTCAGAGAATCCAGTCTGAGGGTGGTCCAGGCTGCAGCATTTCTGAGTATCTCCAGAGGCGCTGTTTCTGCTCTTCCAGCTCAGTGAGTTTACTGTTGGAGTGTGTGTAATTTCTAAAAGTCATAAAAACTTGTTTGTGGATATTGTAGGTAGCACATTTCTAGTTTCAGATAAGGATACCTACTTTTCAGCTTTCTACCAGGAATTCCCTTAAACTGCTGCAGAGACTATAGCTGGAGGACTTCAGTTTGCGTACAAAAAATGAGAGTGGGGGCTGGTGGTGTAGTAGTTGCTATTTTTGCTCCAAGTCAGGAAACCAAGCTTTTCTTGTAGTCTCATTCCATCCAGCTGACCTTGCTGCTGTCCTCATCTTATCGCAGGCATGTCTGAATAACCTCAATTCTTGTCCTGCTTAGACATTTCCTTGTAGTTCTGTCACCAGTTACACCTCAGGTCATTGCCACAGGGGAAACCACAGTGGAGACACTGCAGATGGCTGCTGGTCTGTTACACACAGACCCAATCTAGCCATGTTCCAAGACCATTAGCCAGTGCTTCTGCCTCAGCTTCCCCCAACAGATGTGAACAGCAGCATTTATTTGTATCACTGGCTTACGGCTTCTCTTGGTGGCTTGAGTGCCCCCAATCTCCTTTTTTTCCTCATTTGTTCATATTCTCCCTTCATTGTTCACGCTTTTTTACTTGTTTCAGGTAAGCCAGTGCAGTGATGCTCTGTGTAAAAGAATTCTCAGACTGTGAATTCCCCAAATGTGACAGCTGTTAGTGATACGTTCTCCTAAAAATCCATTCTTAAACCCATAAACCCTCAGACATTCAACTGAATGCTGGAAGGTTTTGCTTCAACACGGATGTTTCAGTGAGACCATCTAGGACTTCTCTAAATGTATGGTTTTTTAAAACACTTAGCTCAGTTTTATGCATTTCACCTGTAGATCATGAACTATTGTAGCATCTTTTCTCTCCTCCAAAACTTTTTTCGTATGCTTAGAATGAGAACTGAGGGCAAACTGTGCTTGGCTAATGAATTGTGGGAGGGAATGAAAGAGCAGAATGGGAGTAATTTTGAGGGGTTCAGATTATCTGTGTGCACATGCCTTGAATAATTTGGGCTCGTGGGTGCTTCCAATATACCCCTTCTTGCTCTGTCCCACTAAATTGAACAAAATGCAGCTTCATAATATAATTACCAATATGTGGTTGAGTCATTAAAGGAGTAAAGCTGCAATATACTTTGCATCATTTGCATCTTTTCATCTGAGGAACAAAGTCTAATTATACAATCTCATTTATAAAACCTCCTCATCCCTACATCCCTACATAGGAAAAAACAAAACAAAACAAAATCAACCACTTTTCATTTCTGTGGATTGCAATAAATAATACTTGGAAAGGAATTGTAAAACTGCACACCAAATTCAGCTCCCATGTAAATATGCATTACTTCTTCCAAAGTACTAGAGCATGGATTTACCTACAAGTAAGTCCTGTCCCTATATGATTGAATTTGGCCAGAGACTTCTGCAGCATCTCTCAGGTCCTTAGTTCAGGTTATGCAGAACCTTTGGAGACCACACCAGTGGTGTATGAGCAGCAGCAACCAACTCTATGCTCCAGTTTTACAGAGCTACATAAAGCAGCAGGGGAAGCAAAGATGATAAATCACACTTGCTGGTACTTCAGTAAAAAGATTAGTATTAATGGATTAGGAATCCAATTAACCACTCCTCCTCTTTTAACAAAAGCTGGCATGTCAAAGGTTGCTGTCTCTCACGAGAATAGTGCGGTGCAGATGGCTGAAAAGCATGACATGCTTTGATGCAAAATAAAATTTTGGCCCCATCGTTTTGTTTCCAACTTTGGACCTCCTAAGGAAAGCAACCCTGTCACTGGCTGGCTGGGCTCCTCCACACAGCCACTTCCATCTGTAGCCATCTTTCCATGCTAATCAAACAGATTTCTTATCCAGATTGGTATCTGTTTGCCAGACAGTGTTACAGGGCTGTCAACAAATGGACTGCAAATCAGCTTTATATTTGTTTAAATGAAGTTTCCTCTCTTGTCTTTCACACATCTTCAGTGAAGCTCAAGGTCAGCAGTTAGAGGATTTTTAAAAAATAAAAAAAAGTGTTTCTTTGCCGCTTTCTTTCTGCTTGTAGAAATTTATTGTGGGGTTTGGGGTTTTTTTCAGATGGAATTTAATGCTGGACTACTTTCAGTATTGTATGTGTTACATAGCAGTGTTTCCTATTCATCTTCTGAGAATTCCCTTGTACCCTTTAACGAGGAATTCAGAAGGCTTTGTATTTTGTAAAATATGTGCTAGACCAATAATGACCAGAAGAATTACAGAATTCCTAGATATTAATCTGGCCTCTGCTGGGCTTTGCAGTGCTTGAAGAGGGATTTGTCAGAGAAAATTAGTGCTTTAGTCTGTCACACAGAGCGCCTCTGGCATCTTGGCGCTTCGGAAGACAATGGACATTTCTTCCCCATTGTAGATCGAGTGTCATTCCACAAAATGCCCAGTTCATTGCAGATTTTTCTCCAGGCCTTAAGAGTGATCAGCAGTGATATATGATTGGTAGAGGGAGGTGGAAGGTTGCTTTCTCCTTTTCTCTTTTTTTTTTTTTTTTTTTTTTTTCCCCTCTTACTTATATTGTCCAGATACTAGAGAAGTCTTTGCAGAGTATCCACCTGGATTTGTCAGCTGTAGCCAAAGCACTTTGAATTATGGTTTGTGTGACACTACTGACATGGTAAGGTAGGGATCTAGAGAAATCTAGATAGGTCCTTCTTAATCCCTCTACAGAGAAAAAAATTTGTGGAGGCATTCTCCAAGAGTTCAGAAGGGAATTAGTAGGCATAGCACAATAGCATGGGCCAAAACCATCCCAAACATGCCATGGAAGACCACCAAGTGTTTACTGTTGCTTTAACTTCAGATCCAGGTAAGAAACAGGGTCTCTAGCATGGTTCTTGATGGCTGCCAGCTGATACCAGGCTCACCAAGGAGATCAGCTTTCAGATTCTCTGATTGATCTTTTTCGCATACGACTGATGAAAGGCACTGTCAGAAGGCGCTGTTCTTGGGAGCAGTTACAGTGCCTTGTTCTCTTTCCATTTTCTCAGCGTCTGAAGCAGATAGAGAATCAGCTTCTGTCTGAAGCAGAAAACTGAATCTTCTGAATATCTCATTTGTTTTTATCTTTGTACAACTGTACTATAATCAGAGATTTAAGCATTACTTGAGTCTGACCAGTCCATTTCCTATACCTGATATTAAATACTGACACTGACTTTTGTGGAACCGGATGCAGACTGCTGTTGGTCTCCCTCAAAATACAATAATCTAATTACAAAGAGAGCTATTATTTTAATTAAAATGGGATCAATTTTCTAAACCAGGCATCCACATACTCAGCAAAGTTCTATGACCATGGAAGTGCTACGAAGCAGAATGGATCCACACAAGCTGTGCTGCCTAAACCTTCCTAGGCTGCAGTTATCAGCATCCAGAGACCTAATAATGCCTTTTTCCTGATGGTCATGACTAAAGACCCTCAGATTTGTAAAACTGGTAAAAAAATAAATCTACTTGATGGCTGGGGTTAAACCATGACAGCAGTGCATGGAAACATGGAAACAGGACCTCCAAGGTAGTTAAAAATGAAAAGCAATAAACAAAATAATTTAGGATGAAAGATAATATTTTACTTTTTTTATTGTTTTGGTTAAATAATCTCTGCTGTAAATTGAATAAATTCTGTATTGGACAGCCAGCCTTCTTATAGTCCCTAAAATTGATATAATTATATATTCTTAGAATTATAATTCAATATCTGTTAGCTTGTTACACTGTTTTTGGACAACCTAGACAAGAATTAATAATGTCTATTTAAAACCTAATTTAATTTTCAGTGATTAAAAAATAATTAACACCAGTTCAGGCAATCTGCACATCACATTTCTTGCCATCACTTTAGTTTTCTTGGAACTGAGAAAAATAGCAGCTTTTAAAATTAAATAAAACAAATGTTGCTTTGGTCTTTCCAGGCTGTTCATGGAAAATCCCGCTATCTTCGTGTTTGTAATTAGTTGTAATAGTTTCAGTGAAATCCCCCACTTCATATTTAAGTGGAAACGGGACACAGAGCTGCAGGAGGAAGTAGGAAGGAGGCTGTTGGGAATCTTTGCTGGCTCTGGCACAGCAGGTATTCCTGCCAGCTGTGATGCACCCCTCATATCCCATGGTCTGCAGTGGGGTTGTGAGCTCCTCCTGGGCAAAGCCCAGCAGCTGGAAGACACGGACACACAAGTTCAATATTGATATTTTTGCGGTTTTTTACAAGCAGAGGATTTGGCTTCTGGTTTCTCTTTTTGGTTCCTTTCTTGTCTGGCTCCAGTTTCCTACTTACAAATAAGTGTGTTATGATGACCACTTTTCTTTGATGTGTATCTCCTTCCTTCTTTTCTCTTTCTTCCTCTCTCTCTTCCTTTAGGTTTTTCTTTTCAGGCTATGTGTGACTGCAACCAAGTTTTGCTTACAATGATTAGGTTAAACCGTGCCACTGCCCCACACATCAGCCCAATTTACTGCAAAAGCTAAATTCTGATTTGAAGCATGTCTTTGGTTCCAGCCAGTTTAATGTGATTCTCATCTGTATGAGAGGAGAGATCCCAGCAGCCTCCCACTCTGAAATCCCTGGGATGGCAGACAATGTCCTGGAGAGCCCTTTCACACCAGAGAGTAACAACATGGACCTTGAGAGCAGAACTGGGAAATTGCTACCAGAGCCTCTAGAGAATTAGCTTTTTCATTTTGTGCCATACAGATGTTACTCTTTTTGTTAGCACAGAGTTGATACATTTTAAGCAGCTGATACATTTTCTAAAGGAGTCAGCACTAATAATTGTTCTGCAAGCAAATACCTTTGGTAATAAATCTTTCCATTCATGTGCTCTAGGAAACAGAGAAGGAAAAGGACTAGCAGTCCTGATTCCCGTCACAGTTGTTTTTATCACTGCCCTGTTAAATCATCTCTGGTAAGTTGTTTCACAGTCCTTTTCTGATCAAATTTTTGTCAGGGTAGAATAAGAATTCCCAAATGGCACTGTTTTACTTATAATACTGCTAGTAAAATTGTTTACAGAGAAGGTGCTCAAACTCAGGGGATTCATTAAGCAATAAATGTGGCTTTTACAGTTGGGTATGGGCTTTTTGTCATCTGGCCATTAAACCAGGTGATGAAAGGAGTTCACCAATATGGGACTCTCTTTAGAAGTAACTTGCATTTCAGTTTGATGGTCTTCCTTAGCAATACATAGAAATAATGGCCATTCATTACATACAAATGGGTATGTTTGGAAATGTCAAGTGAATCTATTTGATGTGGTTTAACCCCCACCACCAACTAAGCCCCACAAATCTCCAGGGGGATAGGAAAGAGAATAAGAGGAGAATAAAAATGCAAACAACTTGTGGATTGAGATAAAGTTTAATAGATAAAACAAAAGCCATGCACACAACAAGCAAATCAAAACAAGGAATTCATTCACCACTTTCCATGTTCAGACATCCCCAGGAAACCAGAGCCCCATCTTGTGTAATGATTACTTGGGAAGACAAATGCCATCACTCTGAATGTGTCCCCTGCCTCTTCTTTCTTCTTTCCTTTTTATTTATATGCTGGCCATGATGCCATGTTGTATGGAGTAACCCTTCAGTCATTTGGAGTCAACTGTCCCAGCTGTGACCCCTCCCCACTGCTTGTCCACCCCCAGCCTACTCAGCAGTGGAGAGGAAGGCAGAAAGGTCTTTATTCTGTGTAAGCCCAGCTTAGCAATAACAAAAACATTTTTCCTATCATCAGTAGTGATTCCAGCACAAATACAAAACACAGCCTCATACTACATACTGTGAAGAAAACTAACTCTACCCCAGCCAAAACCATTACGTTCTCCAGCCCTTATTCCACACCATTTACATCATGGTCACATCCCACATTATCAAATACACGGTCATTAACTACCACGCCCCTTCCCATCCTTTGGTGTAATATACAGGTATCGTTCCTTTAGTTTATGGATGGCCCCTGTAAAATGTCCATAAAATGTCCACAGTTCATTTACTCCATGGCTTTGGGCTCCCTTGGTTACGGTGACCACTCAGGGTGGGGGAAGTGTTGTGGGTTTTTTGTGTGGAGTCACTGGGCACCAAATTCAGCCTGGGTTGGATCCTGCTGCACTTGCACTGCTTCTTGTAAGGCTTCTCCTCCATTGTTCAGGTGGATTTGATACAGTAATTCCTATAACAACAATTTAAAGGTATATCCATTACAAGCTCCATTCCTGGTCCTCTTGGACCATGTTACAAGTCTTAACATTGCAGTGAGCACTGACTAGTAAACCACAAAAGTAAATGTCCAGTAGTTAATTTTCCTGTCTTTCTTTGTATCTATAATTAGGCTCTGAGGACTTTATTGCCCTCAGGCAGAGTGCCTAGCTCTAGCAGTTGCACATAAGAGTCCCAGAACCATTGAGGTTGGAAAGGACCTTTACGATCATCAAGTCCAACCATTAACTGAGTCTGACTGACTCCAACATGCGCATTTCTTACTGTTCCCACATCCTGCACTTTCTAGTTTCTTTTCATGGCCCATTGCTTAGCAATTGATTTTACTTCACACTGTGAATTCTCTATAAATAAAAGGTTGGCAATAACACTTTAACATAAAGAGTCAGTTGTTGTAATTCTTTATTTATTCGCTCAATCGATAACTTAGAGTTGGTAAAAAAATTCATTGACAGGATGTTCCTGCACTCCCAACCTGAATTATTTCCCAGCAGTTGCAAAAAGACCCTACAGCCAAGTGTTAGCAGTGGGAGTTACCAGTGACTGTCACAGCACCCTGTGTTTCTTTCTCTCTGAATTACTTCTACCTTGAAATATATTAACTGGCAGGCCCAGAGTGAATTGGCCTGGATAGCTGTTCCTGTCTTCATATATATTGATGCCAGACAAATCATGATTTCAAAAGTCAGCCTCTTAGGCAAAACTACCACAGCAGGCAATATTGGCATACCATGTACTGGGGTGTTGGCAGAGAGAAGCTGCTTCAGGCTGCAGCAAGACTGCTTTTTAAGTTAATTACTTCATCTTTGCCACTGCAGGATCATGCACAGCAATTTATGCCATCATTTTGTGTTGGTTATTAGTACTAAAACCTTTTGTCACTTGAATAACTTTCACTTAATTTGAAGCATATGCAAAGTGTATCTTTAAAAAGCAGACATTACTGTCACTTGGAGCTAGTGGATGAGGGAGGCAAGCTATTGATTCCGAAATTCCAATGATCTATGCTTTCAATCCTTGATGTGATCACTTGTTAACTTTTTAAATATCTCACTTCGAAGCAATATTGTCCAGTGCTAAGAATCTCAGGGAACAATGATAGAGAATGTGACTGAAAAATTGGATGAAAGGTAACAAGAGAAACATCGCAATATTTTATGAGGATATGACTTTGAGGAGGAAATTTTATCTGATACTGTTAACTGATAAAAAGGTATCTGAAGCCCTGATTCTGCAAAAGCCATGTAGTCCTTCAATAGAGAAGAGAAATACAGATTATGCCTGGATTTAGAAATACAGAATGTATTTTTTGTTTGAAATAAGTTGTAATGTTGAGATTCTCTATGCCTGTAAATATTTTTGCTATGTCTCTTCAGAGAGCTAAGTTCTGACAAAAGTAGTGGGTTGAGAGAGTGGGTTTAATTGGAGCACAAGCTTTTCACATTAAATTCACATTTCACATTAAATTCTGCATTTCCTAGGAAGAGGCTTTTATATATAGGGTAATAGATCCTATCTATATTTTTGTTGGATGTCCTAATTAAAAAAAATCTAGCACCTAAACATGTCCTATAGGTAACATTTTGTCATCAGATGAAGTGGATATGAATGTTGAAACAAATTTGATGTCCATGTCTGTTGTCAACCCATCAATTTAATACCATTTCATAAATCCTAAAGGAGATCCATACATAAAAACTCCTCACATATATGAATAAAGAGTGCTATTTAATATATGTCTTCTCTGAATCATTACGATTTTAGGTTCTGTGTTTGCCTTCCACTAAAAGAGAGTTTGTTCTACTGAATCAAATATTATAGGAAGAAACACAAGTATGGGCTGCCAAAACACTTTGGTACCTGAATTTTCAATGAGTTTTCACAAATTGCCCATAACAACAAATATGTCAATGATTCCTTCTCTCTCATGTGGTCTCCACAGGTCTCAAGAAATTTAGAAAAACAGAAATTTAGAAATTTAGAGAAACTTAATTTGTCAGTGAAAACAATGTGATTAACAGCAAGCCTGCGAAAAGAAACCACAGAAGTGTGGCCCTTGCTGACAAGTTTCTGTATAAAGACATGTTTTAAATCAATGGAATTTGAACTTTTGCTTAGACTGAAAAAGGTCAGAATAAACAGATATGTAACCAGCAAAGTGAAATAACAGAAATATAACAATCTGACATTCCACATTTTGTGTTCTTGCTGAGGTCAACAAAAGAAGTGGGATTTATTTTCTTTGTATTGTACATATTTTTACATCACAATGTTAGTGTGGCCACATTTCTAAAAGTCACTGTAATTTTTTAACCATTCCTTTACAATGCTCTGAATTGTTCTAGTGAGACAAGCCTTTCTGCTTTTCTTTCCTTCTTTTTTTTTTTTTTTTTTTTTCTCCTGTAAGATGCACTATGGGGATTCCTGTTGAATGAGTGATTATTTCCATCTGTGTTAATAAATTTTCTTAAAAGATGACAAGAAATTGTTTGGATGTTGTCTTTTAACTGTCCAAAAATCAATTTTGAATTTTTAGATGAGGTGCCTTTTATTGATTGAAAAGAACTAGCAATTATCCTGTGAGAAACAAATCTTTTTGAGGAATGGAGGAGGAGCAGCCCTGAAACATTTCTGTGATTCATATCTTCTTCAGAAGTTTTTCCTTAAGAAGGGCACTTCAAATGAAAATCCCTCCCTTTTTAAAAAAGTGCAGGACTTGATGCCATGTTTGGTTTTAAACTTATCCTTGTCTTTTCCCCCACAGTGGACGCACATGGTTTGAATTAAAGAAACAAAGTACAAAGCAATAACTGTAGTTTTAAAGCATTGCTCAGGATTGCGTCCATTAATGAGAATAGCTAATGTAAAGAAAAAGCTTCACATAACAAAAAGGCTGAACTCCAAAACAATTCCTTATCCATTCAAAAAGTTAACTTGTATAAACACCTATTTACTATAGATAGTTCTGTCAGCTCTGGAGAACCAAAATTTTAATATGAATTTCTGTGGTTTGGTTTTGTTTCAGGCAATGTTTATCAAAACAAACTGTTTAGAGTAATTATTTAGTCCACAGATACTTGTCTCTGCATCCAGTGAACTTCTACAGTCTTCACTTCCAGAGGTAAATTATAGACCTGAGCTCCAGATCTGGTTTAGCTGATCTGATCATTCAGAGAACAGTTAGAAATTGTTCCAAAGAAAAATTTGTTCCAAAGAATTTGTTCCATTTGTTACAGTTGTATTTGCAGAGATCTTTATTTGGGTGAGGAGAACAAGGTGTTTCACCAAGTGAAAGGAATTTTATAAATGCAGGGAGGGATCCACAGGCAGATAATATTTTAACATTACCTAAATGCAATCAGTGGTAGCTAGATCAATATTTATCTTAACAATAATTATCTGAACAATTGTCTGGTTCCCAAGAGAAAGTGGCAGTGCGTAAACCCCATTAATCCCATGAGGAGATGTATCTCCCTAGCAAGGAAATATATTTCAGAGCTACATTTAGCCTCAAGAGTATTGCATCAGAAAAACAAAGACTTGGGTATCAGAGTTAAAAATTTATATCTTCAAAACCCCTGCAGTTCTTCTGTACAGCACAAAAGGGAGTTCCTCCGTGCCAATTTTCCAGCAGTGAAGTTCCCTCAGGAGTTAAGTATATGTTTTGTGTACAGTCTGTTGCTACCTAGTGCATGTAGCTAAGCTACACTGAGGTCTCTATTTTAAGCAGATATCTACTGAACTCAGTGGTACAACCAGGTACATTTGGTATTCAATGAATCTGGTTCAATGTACACGATAATTCGCCCTTTAAACAATAGTTCAAACACCTGTGTAAGTTCAAGTTCATTTTCTGGTCATGAGTTTTTGAACTCACATCTATTATGAATGCTTAAATTAGCTACATAATGCTATAGGAGGTAATTTTAACCTTTTCATTGCAAAATGGGACAGCTTTATGTAGTTATTTTAGAAAGGCAACAACTTTATGGCTAGACCATTTGTCTAGATTGGGGGAGGAAAGGAAGGCTTAGGTTCTTCCATCTACTCTTGTGAATCATTAAATATCCAAACAATAAATGGGTTTCCCCAAACTCAGGTGAATGCTTAAACATCAAGAGCAAAAAGAGACACGGTGTAAATGTGTAAATATTCAATACAAAGAGCAACACTTCCAACACACGAAATTAATCCCATGCTGAGGCCAAAGTTGGTACCTCTTCTGCAGCTATGTTGACATCGCTTCTCTGTGAACTGAACTGCTTGTAACAGTTCAGGTGCCTTTTCCTTTAGTTGTTGGGGGTTTCATGCAAGGATTAGGTCTCTGAAGTTAAATAGGAAGCCAGTCATTTAAAAGCCAGGGTTATTTTGGGAAGTTGGTCCCTAGCATATTGCAGCTGGATCCTCTTTCCCCTCTCACACTGCAGGTCAGTTACATTCCTGCAATACAGCTCAAAATAACTGGTAATCCTTGGCCAAAGTGATGGGCTGAGAGAGAGGACAGGGCAGCTGGATGAACTTCCACAGAGGGTCAGCAATGTTAAACTGAAGAAAGAGAAATAATGGTTATACCTGAAAAGGCTGGGCAACAAGGAGAGAAAGGAGAGAGCAATCACAAGGATTGAATTATACAGTCCATTCTGAAGGGAAGAGTTGGGGAGAAAGGGAAACAATCAAAATATTAAAAGGCCTTTAATTTTTTAAGAAATTTGTCTATTTATTTACTAGAAGTCTTCTTCATAAGAGGAGATCATGCAGTCAAACTTTTTAGTAGGGCCTGTAGTAGCACGACAAGGGGCAATGGTTTTAAAATGAAAGAGGATAGATTAAGATTACATATAAGGAACAATTTTTTTTTTATGGTAAAACACTGGCACAGATTGCTCAGAAGATGGTGGATGCAATATACCTGGAAATATTCAAGGTCGAGTTGGACAGAGCTCTGAGCAACCAAGTTCAGTGGAATAGGTCCCTGCTCAATTCAGAGGGCTTGGACTACATGACATTTAAAGGTGCATTCCAACTGAAAAGATTGTGTGATTCTAGGAATAAGAGAAAAGTGAGGAAGCTGGAAAGTGAAGAGTCACTTGAAAAGGAAGGAGAGGGTTAAGGCAATAAGAAGAACCTAGACAGGAAATGGAAGATGAAACTCAAGGACAAAAGGACCTTTAATTCTGGATCAATTACAGAAGTGTCTGACTTGTCAGAGGCCAGCCTCTTAACTTCAGTCAGCAAGTAATATCCAACACTCTTGTCAAATCATCTGCTACCCTTATCTGCTGATAAGATGGTAGTAGAGGTGGTGGGGGAATGCTGCTTTTTGTCTGTGTTTGCAGGTTCTTCAAAAAGTGGCAAAATTACCTAGGGTGTCAAATAACCCACACAGCAGGTGTGCTTGGTAGTGCTATGGAAGTAAAAACCATGTTTTTCCGGACACTGCTGTTCAGGCTATCTGCAGATGCAGCAAGGAAAGACTGCCTATATTTGATGGGAAAAATGCAAAGAAGCCAGATGGATTTTACCAAAGCTAGGTAAAACTTCTCCTTCTACGCCTTTTGACTTGTGTTGTGCAAGACAGAATTGCTAACTTGCTGGCACAGATGTTTCCTTTCACATGTGTGTCTCCAGTGATTTTTAGTCTGACATGTAGCTATGTAAGCAGGACCTCCTGGAGTCTGTGTCATGGAGCTGACTCAGCTTGCAAACACTTTTCCCTATTCACCAACCCTACAGAGTCAGATGGAGTTCCTGGAGGAATTCTACAAGTTTCTTGACTCGTGCCCAGAAACACAGGTACTGTGGGCTAGATCTGTCCTTCACTAGTCCTGTACAACTGCTCTTTTCTGTAATTCTGATGGCTTTTGCAACCACAACATCTCTGCAAGATTTTTCAACTCTTCTTGCAATTATAACTTAGTGGTCAACATTTCATCCACTTGCATTAATAGTTTGTTGCTCTGCTGCTAATCTCTACCTTATCTAACTGTAATCTCTACCTCATCTAACTACTCAGTGGGTGCTAAACTGAGCGACAAAAATGCAGAGCTGAAAGTATAAGCCCTGGTGAGGCAATCCAGTTATCAAAGACACGCCACGTGCCTGCAGTATCTGATGCTATCAGACCTTTTCCATGAGTTCCCAGTCTCACATGCATATTTCTGTGAGCTGGATATTTGTGGCAGCTTTCTGCATCTGTCAGATGCTAATTCAGAAACGAGTAAGAGATGTAGTTCCTGTCTAAAAGGCTGTGGGACACTGGCACACAGATTCAGTGGGCCGTCTGCCCTACTAATGAAACCCTGTTTAAGAAGGTAGGAGCAGAGTCCTGATTAACTGACGGACAACATTCTGCCGCAGCAGAGAATGCAAGGGCACGTGGAGATGTCTGTGGAGCTATTCAGCCCTTGAGCATGCACATCTCTATCACACTGCAGCAAAAGGCAGGGCAAGAGGTCCAAGTTCATCCCTGTGTGAAAAAGAGGAACTAAAGGTCAGGATTGCACTTTAATAAAGACCGCAAACACCTGTCCAGATAAAATCAGTGTTAAATGGTAGCCGACCTAGGATGCTTTTCATCTGTAGGAGCACTTCACAGAGGTAAGCACCGCAATTCTGAGCACAGAGCTCTGAGTAATAAAGCCTTTCACAGACATATTTCTAGTAGAGCTTTGTTAAAGTCACTTCCCTCCACATGGCGTCAGTTTAAGATTTACATGCAAAGTACAAGAAGAAGGGGAGGTGGCTGCCTGTTGTTGTTACCAATCCAGTGCTGACTGCCTCTGTACTTTGCAGAGCGTGGTTTGAGCTGCAGTCGTGCAGCTCTCCTGTAATCACCACAATTTCCTGTTGCACTCATTTGAAAAGACAGTGTTCCTGAGGAAGTTATGAAGACGGCAAGTAAGTTGCTGCCCTAATTTCTGTGTGTTTGGATAACAGTGCTTTCTTAATTATGCTGGTTAGAGCTTATTTACAGGGCTTCTCAAACATTTGGAGGGATGAGAAGCTTGTGCTTCCAGAGAACATATGGGCAAAACTGTGTATTCTGCAGTCCTCTCAGCATGTTGCTCAGAAACAGCTGCAGAAGATTCAAGGCAGCTCTTTTTTCACTGGTGCTGAAACTGAGGGAAGTGACTTAAATCTTGAGTTGCAAGACGCTGCTGCAGCTGTGATGTCAGATAAGAAAATGTAACTATTAGTAAATCTGCTGTGTGACTGTAAATGTTTCTTAAAGGCAGTAACTGAAAAAAAGCAATTTCACGTGTTCAAGCCAGCACTTTTTTTTTTTTAAGTGCTGAATTATTTACACCTTCAGATGGACTCTCCCAACAGTTGTGAAGTGTGTGCTACAGAGCTCCCTCTCAGTTCACAAAACAGGGTTCTCAATAGTAAGGAAGTCTGTACCTTTTTGCTGACAGCCATGGCTTCCTGCCTTTGTTTGGGGAGATGATGCAGTGGAGGGAAGCAGCAAGTTTGCTGTCTGTCTGATGAGCAGATAACGTGCACAACTTGCAGCAGGGACCAGGGGACTGGTTTGACTCTGCCTGCTCTTCTCTGTCACGCCAGCAGTTGCTTTGGTGCTTACAGCTCCCATGTGTACAGAGGGCTGGACACAGCTCTCAAGCAAGGGGATTATCCAGAGAGAATATTAGGTGCTATCCTTTTTTCTGGGCACACAGGAAATGTTGTGGGAAAAGCTGAGTTGCTAGGCAGTTGTTTTGCTGGTAATGCGGGAACTAAGCCAACACAGAGCAAGCCACAGAGGGGCCGTTCATTTCAGGCTGCAGAAGAGCAGAGCCTCAGAGTGTTCTTTGCACTCCAAGTTCTCCTCTGTGTCTGAGTGTCTGGAAGCCTTTGATGCTATGTACCACTGCTTTTAAAACTGATAAATCAATTGTGGCACTCTACTTTCCACTCACCCAAAAAGTTTTAATTTCTTTAACATGCAACTGATCAGTTTTTAAGTTTCAGTTTACTCAAGCAAGTCTTCTGTTGTTACTTCTAGAAAAAGTGAGATTTAGAAATGGAAAGGAAACAAAGCCATCAACTTGAAAAGTGGCAAATGCAAAAATAAAATAAAAAAGAGTAAAATTTATTATGATTTAGCATGTGAAATGAATAATAGAGAAAATAAATTCTTTAACTGTATGCTCATCAGTGATGCTTCAGGTTTTGTTGCAGCATCACTTTAAGGATTCATTCTGCTTAAGGTTAAGTAAAGTACTCCCCTAGACACTCTAATTTAAATCATGAAGTGATATGTGAAAGCCCAAGACAATCCCTGTAGTTTATGAGAAGAATTGCAAAATGCAGAGACTTATAATTGTAGCCTTAGTAATGGGGACTAATTTCCATTTCTGAGACCAAACAGAGAGAAATATACAGCCCTTGCGTATCACACTCTATTTCAGTGAACTGAGAGAGTTAGGTACTTCAGCTGCAGAATTAGGAACACAATGCCAGACAGTGGGAAGCCAGAAAGCTGCTCTCCAGGAGAGTCACAGGCACTATATGGACACTCTGATGTGAAGAAGAGAGAGGGTGTTTTTCACTGGCACTGTTCATCCTGTGTCCTCTGTCTCCTGTGAGTCTCTAAAAGGCTTCACTTAAGAGAAACTGCCATTAGATTTGGTGCTCATGGGCATCACTGCTGACAGTGCCAGCAGGGTCTCACGGTCAGACAAGTGTGGAGAACAGGATCTTGCACTCTGAGTCACCTTCCTGCTGCCTGGTGGCAAATTTTATTGTAAAGGATTATTGTAGCTTAGTGTTGGTGGTGCCAGCCCAAATCTCAGTCAGTGCCAAGCCTGGCAGTGGTGTGAATGGTTTGCCATGAATGCTCAGGAGGAGGATGAGTTTCATGCAAAAGGGAGCTCTCATTCCTGCTGCCTTTAATGCACAAGCTCTTTGGCAGCCTGAGAAACCAGAAGCTGGGTGTCATCTTTCATCGTTACTGTATGCAACTTCCTTAGTTCGCTTTAATGTGCTGCAGTCAATATTTCCTAAGCACTGGCTAAGAACATTGTGCCATCTTTTCAGCTCATGTTTGTTAGTTTCAATTTTTGCTGGCATAGTAGTTGAATATAAAACCTTATTTTCTTCACACAAGAATTCAATTTCTTTCTTACTTCATAAATAAGTCAATGTACAGAGTTGTATTACAGAAGCCCTACTAAATAATAAATAATGCATTTGGTCTGCCACATGATTCTGTGCTTGTCTCTTTGCCCAGTGCTCCTCTAATTCACAGAATGGGTTTTGTAACACAGTGCATGTAAGTTTAGATCCTTTGCTGTACCTTTCATAAAACTCATGCCTACTCTGAACTAGATGCTTTTGTTAAGAGTTTATACAGAGCAGTATCATACAGAGCAAAAATCTTTATTTATTTAAAGTCCCCTGAAGTTTTAGTTATGTGATTTTTTAGAGCATTTTGGTTTTGTTGCTTAGGGGTTTTTTTGTTATGACACAATGAAGTTTGGAGTTGGTAAGCCCCCTGACCCTGTCAATTACAGATTCTGTTTTGAAAGAACTTGAGAAGGTGCTGGAGGAACTCAGAGTTTAGCTGTTCTGCATCTCATCTATATGAAATCCATTCATATTATCTGTGTGTTTCAGGAGACCAAATGGCTCTGCTGCAAGGGGTCTAGAAAGCAGTTTGAGAGAAATGTTTGTGTACCACGTGCTGTTTGAACTATCAGATGCTGACAGCTTGCAGGGGTAACTGCATCCAAAACCCAGTAAGTGAATGATTGTTTCTCTTCAAAAGCTTCCTCTGCATCATCTACATGTGCATTATTATGCTCAAACGAAATAGAAAATTGACCTGAAAAAGACCATCTGGTATTGACAGTATCATGAGTGATTCTTCCCTAAAACTCACTTGCCTCTTGTTTATCTGAGTGACAAAGGTTCCAGCAAATCTCCTGGGGCTTCATAGCAGCAGAAGCAGTGAGGGGAAATCAAGGCATTAGTAGAACATGCCAGAGATACCAATGAAAAAACTGGACTGTGAGAAGATGGTGAGGCACAAGCTTTTGGGCACAAGGCCAGAACAAAATTCAGAGGAATATCTAGAGGTCCTTAAAAAATTCTGTCTTGAATATGCCATGAAAATGATTAAGGTACCCTCAATAGTAGAAGATATGCTGGCCTGTGAAGAGGCAGAGGCAGGGAACATGGTGAAGGGCATGCACACATATGAGTGGGAAAACCTCCAAAACTTGGCAGAAAATGCAAGCAAACAGAAAGTAGAAATAAACTCTTTTTTGAGGAACTTTGAAATTGCAGAATTATTTTCAGATTTTTCAAGGTGAGAGAGGTATTCAAAGTAGTAAGTGCTAAGAAGGAAGCACTATGCAGCAGACCCCAGAACACCAATGCTGAACATCTGATGATCTCAGGAAAAGATATGCTAAAGACAAGATAATGTTCAAAGTATAGAAGTATACAAGCAGAATCATGATGAGGAGGATTGCATTGTAGCAGAGAAAGTTAAGAGTGTCATCCAGAAATCAGTGAAAACAAAACATCCAGAGAGTGGATGGCTCTGAGCAAAATGATCCAGAGGAAGAGGAGCTGGTCTATTCAGGAAGGTACATGGGCTATATAATTCACAGAAAAAAAAAAAAAAAAAAAAAAAAGGGGGGGGGAGAATGAGGAAGGTGAATTCTGCTGTTAGTGCCTAAGAAAAGTGAACTGCTAAGCTGCACAAGTCACCAGAGATGGCTGGTCAGTGAAATTAGGTCCTTTTCAAACAGCTGTGAGCTGTTAGGCCTGCCTTAGCAAAGCACTTTGTAGTTCACAAAGCACTGCTGTGGAATAAGTGGTGGCAGATAAGCTTGGATCCCAAAAACTCAGGTGTGGTAAGATCAGTGGTCTTGACAAACAACACAGGCCAAGCAATTGGTTCAAGGTGATAACTAGCAGTAGATAGGATGTCTGTTATCTCTCAGCACCTTCCCAGCCTTCTTGGAGGAACTCCTTAATGGAGTTATAATGGCAGAAAGGGTCACAATATGAAGATTTGTTTTGTGAACACAGAGAATAGAGGTTTGAAGAGTAAAAGCAGCAGCTTCTGCAGACTAGTGAGTTGTAGAGAGCCTGGCAAAAACAGTGGCAATGGAGAAATGAGAATTACATGGATAGTAACAAGGCAGTGCTGTGGCTGAGCTGGATCATCTTTTGTTCAAAGGCAGCTTGATCACAGAGGATAGAAACTGTTTAAGGAAACTGTGAGGGATTGCAGAGTGGAGGTGCTCTTGGCTGAACCCTTGCAAGGTCTCTACAGAGGGAGATTACCAACTTTCAGCATGTGGTTTATGGGTCCCTGGGAAAAGCATGGACTAATGGGCACTGGAACAGGGAAGTGGTCACAGCACCAGCCTGACAGAATTCAAGAAATGTTTGGACAGCACTCTCAGGGACATGGTGTAACTCTTGCGGTGTCTTGTGCAGGAGTTGGATTTGATGATCCTAATGGGTCATTTCCAGCTCAGCTTATTCTATGGTTCTATGACTCCAAGTCCGTGCAGCACCTGTAAAAAATCAAGTTTCACTGTCAGTAAACTTGGCCTTTTTGAATGGTCTTGAGAAAGCAGAGAAGAGGATTAACAAAAAAGGATAGAAAGAGTAGCATGTCTTGCAATTTAGTCCCACCTATAAATTACTGGAGCAGATCTGTTGGATCTTGCAACTCTCCCTGGACCCTGTAATAAAAGTTGCTATATTAATACAGACCTAGTTTTTGCCTTCAATGAAAAATGTTGTTACCAAAGCTTTTAAAGAGAAGATATTTTCCAAAGTGTATCATCATCAGTACCTAAATTGGGGCTGGACTAAATAATGCTTTCATCATCCTCCAAGTCATCTCAGGCACTGGTCTTGCATCCATCTCCTTCTCAACATCCTGCCAGGAGGCAGAGGATCTTATCCAAAGACTCTTGCATCTACTGCTGACTCAGATGGAAATACAATAGCAATATCTTTAAAATACTGCTGACTTGTGTGGCAGGATAGCATTTGTTAAAATTCTCTCTGCCTTATTTAATTAACTTGTATCAGTGTCATCATAGTTTTAATTTTTCCATCTGCTGCCTTTAGATTTATGGGCAACAGCATGGTGTCCCTTCTGAAAGAATTCCTTGGAAGAGTTTGTGCAGTGATGTCTTGTGAGGAACAAGGACACAGGGCATTGAAATCTTGTTAGTCCTCACATAAGCTGAAGCGTCTTCTGAGAAGTTTTTAAAAGCAATAAAATGTCCATAAAGCAGATTGGTAGGAGGAGCACACACTGGATGAAATGCACAGGGGAGAAAAGGTTGCTCAAAAAAGACCTCAGTGAAGTGCTAAGAATTAAGTGGAAGTAGCTACCTTCCTTTTAAGCTTCTCACTTTTGTAACTCTCTCCTCAAGCAGAGGTGTAGTTTTGCCCACTTTGTCCATCACCATCTACATCCAGAGCTGCTTGCTGGTTGTCTGTGCCATAACATCCCTTTCAAATGCTGATGATGCATTTCTGCTCTCATTTCCTCCTCTGTACACACATCTGTCACACTAACACCCTGTGGTTGTATTCTGGTGAATCCTTCAAGATAATAATAACAGGAGCTACCCAGGGAAAGGAACAAAGTAAATGGCTCCAAGGATTGGAGCCTAAAGTTCCAAACAACAGTAAGAATTTTAAAAGTGATGTTAAGGGAAGTAAAGACACTTTAGAAAATGAGAAACTGAGCCTTCATTTCTGACTGTGGTTTTCAAAGCAATAATGATTTCCTTCCCTCACTCTTCCCAGCACATTAGCATGTATTTCCTCCAAAATAGCAAATTACGATGACTTGAGTACAGAGAGAGAGCCAAAGGATTTACTAATATATATTCTATGCATACCAGTGGTGGTTATGTCATAGAGGAAAAAATGCCTGGGATTTTTTTTCCAGTTTTTATAGCAATAACCAACAGAGGTCAGGGCATTTCCTAAAGATTTAGTGACTGTTTGGAGTTAATATCCTTCACCTTACTTATGGATCACCATTTGCTCCCATCCAGCCATTAATCTGCTGGAAACACTTTGCACAACAGTCACCATTTCCTATGGAATAGCAGCACAAATCAGTATAAATCGTGTTTGGAGACCTACCCTGCACTTAAAATGCACATCATGGGCAAGAATAAAGACAGGAAACAAAAGCCTCCTGGACATAGGACCAGCCTGATTGTTGTGGGAGACAACCCTGTTCTTCTGCTGGACATTCAGGGAAACTGACTGACCTTTTCTGACCACCTTTTACATAGCAGCCTCTCACTCAGTGTTTTAAATAACAGAATTCAGTTTTATTGTAACTTAACAGAACAATATAAAAGGTTAAGCACAGAAATTCTTGTAAAAGAGCTCTGTTCTCAGGCCAAGAGGTGTCTTTACTCCTGCAGAGGCTTTGGTGCTTTAAAAGTGTGTCTTGGCATCTTGTGTAAACTGCCTGGCACCTTTCAAAGCGATGCTGTCCACCCTCATTAATTCAGTTTTCCAAAGCTCCTAGGGGCAGAGCTGGAGGGGAGCAGAGAGGTCCATCAGTTCAGAGGGCCCATAGCAAGAAAAGCTTCTCTGAGCAAACACCCAAGCAAGGCAAATGGTGAGAAGGTGAAGGCATGACCCCAGAAGAGGACATCCAAGTAGAGTGAGGAGGAAGCTGCAAAGAGAATGTGATTACCCACAGAGTGGCAAGGAATGGGGGGAAAAAACAGCCAGGCTCATGAGAAACTGAGCAGCAAAACCTATAATCAAAGGGTTAATCTCAAAAAAAGCCCATAAAATATGTGCCCAAATGATAGAACATGCCTGAATATTTTGAGCAGCTATTTCTTACAGTTTTGAATAAATATTTCTGAAATACAATAGCATGATTTTGCTATTATTATCTTATTATTTAAAAAGCTTTTGTTTAGTTCTTCTGGATAGAATCCAAATAAGATTAGTAATGTGTATTTAAATACTTTGTTTTGGAAATTATCTTCTACATGTGAAAGAAGCACATCTCTGGTGAGCAGTATTGCTGGAGATGGTGAGGAAGAGTGCCCTTGTGTTGGTATTCCTGCTGGCACTACTCCACAGGCACCAGTCAAGAGACTGAGATTATACAGACACGGGGTGTCAGAAAGAGTCTGCTTTGGAGAGGGGCTTTTATTCTCCTTTCATTCCCTGCTTCTAAGCCTGGGAGGCAGAGCAGATGCTATAAGGGCCACACTTCCTGCATCAGCACTCATGACCTGGCACTGGCATCTGGAGAGGCACACATCCCAGGCTGGAGGCCAAGTGGCGTGTAACACCTCCATGGGGTTCTGTGACTCACTGTGGGGCACCCACCTCACCCTTCTCCCACAGGGCCAGCAACCAGTGAGATCCCATGACTGTGGCTTGGGGAGACAGGGAAAATTTGCATTTTATGAGTTAGAATATGGCAGAAAATAGTATTATGAAAACTTCAAGCAGCATGCTCTAACATGCCAAATATATTCTGGGACTGTCCTGGCTGGACCCTCTATCTGCGTGTCCACCCACTCAGACTCTCCTTGGCTTTAACTGATCATTTCCTGGAATTTCACATCAGTTATTTCAGGAGGAAAAAACTTTTGACAAGCATTAAATCAAAGATAATTAAACACTCTAAACTGGAAATTCTTTTATTTGTTTGACTGTGATGATCATAGGGCAGTTCAGTGGAAAGTCAGGAGGCCTGCAGGAAACAGGCTGCTCTGCTGGGCCAGGCTGGGGCCATCACTGGGCTGCAGGAAGCAGGGAAGTGAGTGAAAAACCAGGGAACAGGGCTGGACACCCGAGCCATGGGGCAGGATACTGAACTTTGGTGCAGGGGAGAGCAGAGGGAGAAGCTGGGTGGGAGAAGAACTGAGTGCTGGTGCTTGTGTGGATTGCTGGAGCACAAGTCCCTCCTCTCCTGTTGCTGCCTTAACTTGTTAGTGCTTCTGGTTTCATTTTTGTTGTAGCACAGAAAGAAACATGGGGTTCACCAGCTCATATGGTTTCTAATTTAGGTTGTACATGAATACATGGAACAAGTAAGTGAATACTTAGCCAGAATGTGAAAATATAATTAATTAGCTACTTTGAACTATATTATTTATGGCTGTTCTTAGTATACAATATATATTACAGTACCTTTTTCTGCTTTCCCAGTGACTATGCAAAGGTCTTGTGCAGATGAGTTTGTGAGCTGCAAATTCACACTCTGGATACTGCACACTAAGTTACTCACTGCAGACTCCAACTTAGAGCATCAGCATTCCTTTGCATAGACTAAGTTAATTTTCTTGAGCTTGTAGTTCCACTGTGATCAGGTATCAGCTGCAGTGAGTAGCTCTAAGTGGTTTCAAAATAGAAGCAGAAAAATAGCAATAACTAATTGAAACTGAATCAATTTCCTTTGGTGGTTTTGCCAATGTTAGATTTATGGTTGTAGTTGATGATCCTAAAGGTCTTTGCCAACCAAAATGATTCTGTGGTTCTGAATTGGTTGTGTCATTGTAGGTGTCCTGTCAGATGAGCTTTGGCAGCTTTTAAGTGCAGGGACACAAAGGCCAAGTTCCAAGTCTTTCTTAACTCACATTCAGGATACCTGTCACACGTGAGATACAATTCTTCCACCAATGTTCAAGCAGTATTTTTGTGTTTTGGCTGGAGCAACCTGCCATTTATGTTTCCTAAGCCCTCCTTGCTTCTTGTATGTCAGGGAACTTTTGGCTCACGTTGCCAGGACTTGAAGAAGTAACTGTGACGCTGAGATAGGAGGCATCTTTCTTCAGCCTATTCTCAGTCTGGCCCAAGCCCCTGGATTTGGAGAATTTGCAGAGCTAGAGAGCAAGAAAGCTCCTGTGGAAGTCCCTCCTTCCTCAAACTTAGGGAGAGCCATTGCTTGGAGGCAGTGTTCAGGGGGAGGGTTTTAGTGGCATAAGCAAGCACCCAAAGCAGTTCCCTGTATTGAACACAGAAGGAAAATAAAGGTTAACTTGTTGGAATTAATCACAGTTATAAAGGCTGGGATAATTAACTCTGTGTTTAATTAGGAGATCATATCTGTGAAAAGGGAGGTTTCATGTGTTAATAGTTTCCCGCAGAGCATAAATGCTGAGATGAAATTAAATAGCATGATAAAAGTAAATGCTGAGGTAAAGGGTAAGAACACACACTATGTAATGCACATGGGCTTGTGGTAGCAGGAATTTATTTTGCCATGGAAAATTACTGAAAAGGCTTGGAATGATGCTGTGCAGGGCTAGGAGTGGGACTCAATGATCTTTGAGGGTCCCTTCTAATACAGCTTATTCTGTGATTCTGATGAGTACATCTTGATCAGTAGCATGAATGGAAGTGTGACACAGGAGTCATTCCTTTTCCATGTAGCCAAAAGGACTTTGCAAGTTCAAAATAGATTCCATGCAGATTGAAAAATTGCTACCAATAACTGACCAGAAAGAAAAAGAAGAGAGTCAGAGAATGCAGTATGTATTTACATGTATGAATTAATGATCTTTCTGGTCTCCACTCTCTATATTCGTGTTGCAAACCTTGTGCTGTGCAACCTCTGCTTGAATGCACCACTCCAGCACAATTACACTGATACTGCAAAACTCCACATCAGACCTGCTCCCAGCTGTGAATGAGTTGTGCAGGTGTGGTGTCAAAAACAAGCCAGGGTTCAGGGCTCATCTATCCTCTTAGGAATGCTTGGTGGGTCTAACATCACCCAGGGAAGCTATGAAATGGATTCAGTGCTCCATGTCAGAGGCTGTGGAGAGTGTTCCCCAGAGGTAAAACATTTGGGGTAGTGCAAAGCAGTAAAATTCCAGAGGTGGTATTGATAGTATTGTCTCAGGTAGATCTCAAGGGCTTGCTATTGGTTTAGGGTTTGGGGTTTGTCTTACTTCATTCCTACTTTTTTTACTACTAAGAGAACTACTTTACTAGTACTACTATCAGCCCTGTAGTGGGCTGTTATTTCACAGTCCCAGGTCAGCATACTGAGATTTTGGTGACTCTGTAGACTAGTTCCTTAAGAAGTGCTAGAAGCTGTATTCTTCAGGACATTTGAGAGGATGCTGAAGAAAATAATGTTAAATAAAAGAAAAAGATCATGATATTTTGCAGGGGATTGACCATGTCACCAAGTAAGTTGCTTCTAGATGTACCTTTTGTGTTTCTTTGAGCCAGAGAACAGGATCATAAGTGAAAATAGTATTGTAGAGCTTTCAATAAAAGGTAGTATTTTTTTTTCTGGTTCCAGCAGTACTATAGAAGATTGAAGGAAAAACTGTAATTGTTGCCATCATTGTTTTTTAACAGAAGTCATACTGTATCTAGCAAGACACTTATGTAACACTGTCTAAAATGTCTTTGTACTCAGAAAAGGTCATAAGTAAACGACTTTGAAACTTAATCAGTGGAAGTAGGGGACAATTTCTGAATTTCATTATAAATCTAGTTTAAATGCAGTGAAGTCAGCAGAGTTACTTGGGATTTACAGTAGAGTGTGTGCAAAATATGGCTCTATGATTTTAAATGCTTTATTTCCACTGTGCAGATGTCATACACCTGTCAGCAACTTGCACAGAATAATTTTAAAGAAGAGACTCAGTGTGCAAACCCATAAAATACTAACTATAGGACAAAAAAAGTGCAAACTTTAACAA
This sequence comes from Cettia cetti, assembly GCA_013401135.1. NCBI lineage: Eukaryota > Metazoa > Chordata > Aves > Passeriformes > Sylviidae > Cettia > Cettia cetti. The sequence continues at coordinate 65,593 of VZUI01002535.1, forward strand.
TGTTTATTATACAAATAGTGTTCCTACAACAGTGTATAAAACTAGTGAATGTTTCATGTAGGAATTACAGTAAATAGTTTTGTATGTAGGACATTTTAGAATAGAATGTAGGAGTAATACCTGTTCTCTTTATAGTTGTGGTTATCTTCTTGATCTATTACACATTTTTGTGATCTCTAGAGAAAGACATAAATCCTTTGGTGGAGGAGAAGCTCTCCACAGGAGCTGGTTTGTTAAGTTCCTTTTGAGCAAGTTTAGACTCCTGGCTTTGCTGGCTTGGGGTATTTTGGTAACAAAGTACTGTCACCACCTCAAATCACACAGAAGAAATGGCAGGGCCCTTGGCTTCAGGATAGCATGATAGCAGTCATGCTGGGGAAGCAAAGGCAGCAGGAGGAGACAACTTTCAGCACAAGTGGTCTGTTCCTTTTCTGAAGCAGCTGAAAATGAAATTTGATTTGATGTGTAAAACAAATTCTGCACTTCTGTATAACTGCTTATGAAGAACACAGTAAAAGGTGAGAATTGAACAAAGAATAAAAAATCATAGAATCATAGAAATTACATTTGGTTTCACAAGACTTATATGCAGGTCTGCATAAAAACTTTCACAGGAGTCTCAGGATTAAAATCCTAAGCCTGATTTTTTTTTTCAGTACTAAGAGGAATGATGTAAAACATAAAGAGGGGAAACAAACCAGAAAGCTACTGGGGCAATAGACATGTAGTCCATGTAAAACAACATCTCTTTCTTGGGATTCCTGCGTGGCTTTCTCTAGATTGGACCTACAGAGTCTTACCACTACTGAGAAGACTGCAGCTCCTGTCTTTCTGCACTTACTGTATTGTACACTGATTCATGTAAAAAAAATGCTCCAAACCTGGCCCTGGAAGTAGAAAATAAAATGACAGGAAGGTTTTGTTCATTGCTCTTGTTTTGAGAGATGATTTAGGCTGTGCAAAATTCAAAGGGGTGGCTTTTCCTGTTTATTTTCTAATGATGAACTTTACAGTGTGCAAATATGGGAGGTGCAAATATATGAGGTAATTTTTCCTGCAGAAGCATCATGGAACAGGCAGATAAAACAGTTCAGGAGTTTATTTAGGAGTGTTATTTAAAGGTAAAGAGTTGAACAACACAAGTGGCTCTTAAATTCATTGCCAAACACAACAGCTTTTGTGTGTGCTCCGGAAAAATAATCATATAAGTATTTTTGTGAATTCTCTTGTGTTTGTATGTTTTGATATCTCACTACAAATAAAAAAATTCTCTTCCTCCTGGGAGAATTTAGTGTGACAATCACTTTTTTAAGAAAAGACCAGTTTGGAAGACAAGGTGCAGCTGTGCTGTCTAAGGAGGAAAGAACACTGTTCCCAGGCATTTCCTGGCCCAGGAGCAGAAAAAGCCCACTGCTCCAAGGGTAAAGCTTGTCCCTCTTTTGGCTGGACCCCTTTCTATGCCACAGTGGCTCTGCCAGGCAGCAGGAGCAGTGCTGGGCTGCTTCCTGGCAGGCCCCTCTAGCAGGAGAACGCTTGATGCACTGGCATCAAGGTTTTCCACAGCAAAATGTCCATTTTGCTTTCAAATTCAGCAAAGAAGAAAGTGAGGAGGCAGCTTGGCTCAGAGCTGACTTCACTCGTGATGTGGCTCTCTGCCTGCTGGCTCAGCCTGCTGCCAGGCCACACATGCTCCAGTGGGCATCCAGGCAGCACAGGGGGCAACTCTGCCCCTGGAAGACAAGTTTGGGATGTGGCTGTGGGGCCAGGGACTTTGCCAGGAGCCAGACTCCCCCAGGGGACAGGTTATCTGTTAGGACACCCAGGGATCCACTTATCTCAACTGAGAACAAGGCCACATCCAAACTGATCCTGATTTATTTTCTTCAGCAAAAAAAAAAACCAACATAAAAAAAGTGTTATCCCACTGATGCTAAGCATCAATAAAGGCACTAATAATGTAAATCTAGGAATGGGGAGTTGAACATTTATCCCTCTGTTCACTAAGATTTGTCTAGTCCTCCTACTCATGCAACACTTTCTATCAGTTACTTGATAAGCCATCATTATGAATTACCCAGTGATTTGTTGATTTGGCATGTATGCAGCGATTCCTCTGGTAAAGCAAGCCAAGAGAATTCATTTCTGACAGGCAGTTTCTGAATAATTAGAGACGGAGTGCCATTAGAGATGTATTCAGATGTATTTCCTTGTGAAATTGGAAGATACATCTTTAAAAGTCTTTTTTTACTAGGCTTAATACTGTATTGTCAGTGCTGACATAGCATATGGAAATCAGCTTAAATTTCATTAAAGGTCTGAGAGATTTGTTGATAGTGATTCTTTGTTTTAATTAAAAGAACATCAATCTACATAAGTATATGAAATTACTGAAAACAAAATAAAACATAAGAGCAGCAGACACTTGGGTCTTGTCTGCATGTTCTGGTGGCAGGGCTGGGTATAGTGTGAAGAACAAGCCCAGAGCAGCTGGTTTCCATCAAATGGCATCATGATGGCATTAAGGAAGGTGCACTGGGCCCTGCTGGCTCTATCGTTCATGCTCTGCAGGACAGCTGATGTAATTTTCTCTGATGGTTCTCTCTCCTCTCTGCAGTGTCCTGGGGAGCTGCAAGGCATTGCCCATTCGTGCTGCACTTGATGGATAGCAAAGTGAACAAGAGTGCACCATCCAAAAAGGCAGCAGTGCTGCCTTCCCATTAATATTCCCATGTATCCTTTTGGGGAGTTCTAGGGGTAAAAATCACCAAGTCTGGAACCTGTTACCTATTAGGGAATTGTTACTTTACAGATGTGGGAATGTTGTTGTAAGGCCTTGTGATACCAGAGGCTTTGCAAAATAATGCCATCTGTCCACTGGAAATCAGGCTAAGATTAAACAGACATCTCTCTTTATAGATAAAACAGGCAGATAAAACAGTTCAGTCACTATGTCAAGGGCAACATCTTTTGTTCACTGACCTGTAACATGATTCGTAAATGCGTTTGTCTCGGTCTATGTTCATTTGTGACCTTTGAGGGGATTTTTTACTATACAAGCACCCATGGAAATACACTTCTTGAAGCAAGCACCTCAATTAGATTTGGGCTTGTAAATATTTTATTTATCTGAAATAACTTCTTTCAAATAATCACATTTTCTTGCTTGTCCAGTATAAAAACTTGCCTCACATGCTGTTGCTCTGGTGCCAAATTACTACAGCTTTAACTCTCCCACAGAAACATTTGGGTTCAGAGTTGTTTTTGTGCGTATTTTAAAACTGCATCATGCAGTAAACACTGCTCAGTGAGTACTAGAATTTATTTAGCAAAAAATGTGTGAAAAAATGTAAATATTAAACAATTAGGTATCATTTAAGAGCCAAAGATATACCTCATCATGATTCACCAGAAATATTTTGTCTAACAGAAAGCCCATATGTAATGGTATACTGCAATAATGACATAAAGGAAAGACAGAAACTTTTATTCTTTCTTAATGTAAATTGAAATAACAATTTCTGAAAGTCAAATCCTTGGTTGCTTCTGCTTAAGTTTAGTCTTCTTTAAGGACTGCATAAAAAATTTTCACTGAATTCCTCCCTCTCCTTCCCTGAGTTCTTGAAACCCTGAAGGAAGCAGGTTTTAGATAAGTTGTTAGATCATTTTTACGTAGCCAAATAATTCTCTTTTGTTTAGCGTCTGTAAACAACTGAAATGTGAACTCTCATTTAATCTATGTTGCCAGCATGAAGCTAAATACAGCTGCTGTAAGTAACATTTATAATGGATGGTACTGCAAAAAGAGCAACCTTGAGTGTCACCTTGACTGGCTGGATATATTTTTCAATATGAATAAAACGAGAAAATACAGAGCAGAAATACTCAACAGATCTTTCAGACAGCAACTTTCAGTCTAATTGCATGAAGAATTATATGCAAAAGATCATTACACAACACATCAGAAGAGCGTCATCGTCATGACATTGCTAAGGGCAGGGAGATTACAACAACCATCTTGTGCCTTGTCTAAGCTCTTTCTTTTTATTTGGCTCTGGCTTGAAAGACATACAAATTCCAGTTAGAAATCCAGTGTGTTACATGCTTTTGTGAGTAACCCAGGTTAGTTTAAAATTCTGTGGTTTATTCTGTACATCCTCAGATCGTTACTTACAGAGCCACTGCAAAGAAATAAAGCTGTGGAGCCCTGCACCTGCATCAGATCCAGAGGGAGTCTGTGGCAGGCAGAGCTTGGAGCTGGCTCCAGTCTCCTCACTATGTGTGCCAGTCTGTGCACACAGTGGCCAGGCATGCACACAGCCTTTGGGATGTGACCCAGGCTGTGAATTACTTTTTAAAAGGTTGCATGGTGGGAATCGTCTTCAGCTGGGAAAGGGTTTGCTGTGTCAGCAGAGGACACGGATCCAGATAGACAGAAAAGCATACTCAGGTGAAGTTGGTAAGTGATATCAACCTGGTGAAAGAGTAAGTGAAGGCAAAGCCTTAGTGCCATACCAGTACAAAGAGCTTGTGTTGTCTCCTGGGAATCCAGTCGTACATAGACCATGGACACCATTCTCAAGGGTGGTTATGAAAAAATGCGGAACTTCTGGTTCAGATGACACTATACTTTCCAGCCTCTTGACTATGTCTTCTTGCTGCAGGCTATAAAGCTGCATCTAAATACAAATTAGTCAGAGCAATTAGATTTTTCCATACAACCTGAAAACAGGCATCCCTCTTTACTTTCTTATGTGGAAAACTGCACGTTTCCCAAAAAAGCCCCAGCTGGGTTGCTGGAACTCTGCTGTCAGGAAGGTTTTCATTGGTGCGCACAGAAAATCTGGATCCTGTCATGCTCAGTGCCCATACTCTGTTTTAAAGCAGGATTTTTCTTTCTTCAGGCAGAGCTGGGAACACTGACATTCACCCAGCGTGTTTCCTCTGTGCTGAATTCCTCTACGTTGAATGACTAACAAGAGACCAAGGAACACTCTGAAGATATCTTTTCATTGCTAATACTCAGATTTTCCATTCATTGCCAAGACACAGCATCCATTTCCAGCAGTAAATGTCATGCACACAATAGCTCTGCTGTCGGTGTGAAAACCTAACTTAACTAAAGGAGGAGGCATAAAAGACCAGAGCATATCCTCTGTGTGCAAAACTGTACAGTCCAAAGTACACTTCAAACTCCCAATTTGAAAGAAATGGATTAGACAGGGTTGTGTCCTAAGGCTTCATTATCTGCCTGCATCAAATGTACCTTTTTTTTTATTATTATTATTTGAATCATCTTTACATGTTGAGGCACTAAAATGGATTAAAGTCCTTACTTGGCCAAAAGAAGGGAGCATTTGTAGGAAGGTTTGCAGACTACAGACCTGATGGCATGGTCTTCACCTGGATGAACAGTATTAGTGGGAATGTTAAAAGATACTGGAGATGCTGGTTCTTAGCTTGGAGAAGACAGCATTCCAGAGGCTGTGTTTAAGCAAGCAGGAGACATGAGGGATGGAAACAGAAGATGGTATAGGACAAAGCAGAGCCAGCAAAGTCTCAGTGAAAGGCAATATGAAAAACAAATACCAGGAACATGTCTGAGGTCAGTCACTGAACCAGAAGTAAGACCCAAATCAAAATCTGAATCTTCCTTGTAGATTGATCTTCAATGCACAGCCTGTAAATTGATTCCAAAGGGGTACAATTCCTCAGTGCAGAAGTGTTCCATGTGTATGAGAATATTTCCCCAGCTTTATATAGTAAGAGACAGATAAAATCTGATTTGAAAATAATATAGCGTGCAGTGAATAAATTATATGCTCCGGCATTTGGTGGTGTTTGTGAGATATAATTCTATTTCTAGTGCAGTGTAGGCTTAAATAGCCAAATGGTGTTTATAGGAGATGGGCTGCTGCATTCCTTTTCAGTTTGCTAATATGTACTCGTCTGCTGAAGTAAACCAGCCCAGCACTGAATAAACACATGGGACTCTCTTCATCTGTGGGATAATGTGAATAAACCATCATGTCTTCACTGGAGATCTATGCATCATAGCTAAACTGTAAAAAAAAAGCAAACAATTTAAACTGACTATGCTGATTGGATGCATTTTCAGTCTGTATGCTTTAACTTACTGAGTTGAATCTTGAACTAAAAATAATCTGTAGCTGGAAAATCTTTGTGATGAACACTTTAAAATTCCAGAAAGATGGCTGAGAAGTGCAGTTTGTTTTTGTAAAGGCTTTAGGACCTTTGTTTTAAGTGTGTTTAATCCATAAATGCTATTAAGTGTTTGTTTTACTGCTGTTCAGCACTTTCAGGGTTGCATTAGGAAAAGGGGACATGTCATTTTAACTTGATTACCATGGAAAAAAAAAAGTTGTACAGTCCTCCAGGCAGAGCACTGAAACATGAGTTCTGTGCTGGTAAATACACTACAGAAGTGGGGCTCCCATGCTGTGTAGTGCCACCACCAAGTAATAAAGATGTAGGGAAAATATCATCTTTTATGACTGAGCTGACAACGCTCAGTCACTGGAAAAAAAAAAATAAAGCTAAGACAATGGAGCAAATATTTATGATTCTTCCTCTTCAATGTAATTTTCACTGCTACAAAATGATTCTAAATTCAAAGCACTTTGGGAGATTGTGATAAAGATTTGCTCTTGGTTTTGCAATGGTTCTCTTTCTCTACAGTGACCTGAACAACCCACAAAACCAACGTCTGAACTTGTGTAGCTGCAGTTATTGCAGTTTTAGAAGGCATCAGGCTTTATTCAGAATACTGCTTTCAGTCTCCAAAATTCAAATTCTGCCTGAATAAGGAAGGGCTGAGCCAAAACCCTTGATCCTTTCTTCTTGGATCTTGCTAGGGTAGTACTCAGTGTAAAGCTTCACCAGTTCTGCTCAAGCAGCTCCCCCCCTACTCCTTTCCTGAGAATCATTTTAGCTGAGATTGTTGGTGTGATCAGCTAATTAATCCAGACAGAAGCAGGCAGAAAGCCAAAGCATGATTTTTCACTTGCAGCATCTAGGTCTTGAGAAGGAAATTATTAACATGTGTTTGCTATCTTGCCACTTGAAAATGCATAGTTGTGCTTGAACACAGTTTCACTATGGAGGGGGACTCTGTAAATGGAATTGTAAGCCTACCCAATGGGAACAAGGACAGATCACAAACAAGGTAACCAAAGTAACTGCTTGATTGTTTATAATAATGCCCAGAAGGGAATATGTCTATTAGGTTTTTTCCATGGCTTTCTATTTTATCTTTCTCTCATTTAACAATAATCCATATCAAGTAAGAGTAAGAACAATGCAAATTGAAGGAAGGAAATAACTGTCTTTAAGCAATGTCCTTTTGCTTTTAGACTAGCTGGGATTGTTCTTCATCTTTCTCAGAAATTCCTATGTATAGACAGTGAGCAGGGTTGGCTGCTTGGTTTGAATTTCTCTTTGTTTACGGTGACAAAAAAGACCTCGGCTCGTAAGCACTGAGCAAGGATGTTCCTGAAGGACAGGAACAGCTGGGCCTTCTGGAAGCTCTGCAGTCTGCTGGGTTGTGCAGTCTCCAGGCCAATTTTGCTTACAGTATGTGAATTATCTGCATATCCAATTTTATAAATTATTCCAAAGAGGAATTAGTATAATATTACTCTCCAAACTTCCCTCCTATCCTCTCCAAGATGAAGCAAATCTGCAGGTTTTCAGAGCTTTCTTCATACCTTTTTTCTATTTCTCCTTTTCTCCTTTCTCTTTCTACTGACTGCCCAGACTTCATGAAAGCAAGAAAGAAAAGACTTAGCAATCTACCTAATTTTCTGCCTAAAACTTTTACATCAAAGAAAGTTGGAATAGTTTCTGAACTGAAGAGTTTTTGAAGATAACATGAAAACTCCAAAACCTGATATTGTCACTTTCCTATTACTTCATGGTACATATATATGTTTCTGTGTAGCATTCTGTAATATAAAACATTACACTTGACTATTTAGTGAGAACTGACAGCTCACTTCATGCTGTTCAAGAGGCAAATGAAAATTCAGACCTCCTACCAGGAGCCTGTTTCTTATTTCTGAAAAAACTAACTATGCCCTAATTTTGGTCTGGGAGTCAATGTTATTTCAGAACTGTCTTTTAATTTCCATCATTCCTATTCTGCAGATGTGGAAAATCACCTTCTTTACTACATCTCCCATGATTCCCTTCATTATCATCTGCTAAGTTTCCAAAATCTGTTATGAGCTTGCTGCTGATTTCAACCTCCCTGTTTTTTTCTTTCAGGAAAAAAAAACTAAACCAAACACCAAATCTTCACACAAAACCCCAAAAAACAACCCCATAAAACAATCCAAACAAAAAAAAAAACAAAAAAAAAAACCCAGTCCATCTGTATAGCTGCTGAACAACTTACCAGCAGTAAGAAACAACTCCCTTCAGAGACCCAAGCCAAGACTTCTGGTTAGGTCAGCCAAGAGGAATTGTCTTTTCTTGGGTACATCCTATACCCGTCTCTTCTTTCCACGGGAAAACAGTTTTCACTAGGCAAGCTGATACTTTGCCAGCCAGAAAAACCTGCGCTGTTTGAAAAACTAAATCTGTCTTTAATAAAAATCTTCTATCTAATATAACCATTCTTTCTCTATTAGCCAGCTGGGTAGTATTAAAGGGTTTAGACAATAGTATTTAATTATATTAAGAAAACAGTAATTTTCTAAAAAGTGCATTGATTTTTAATTTTATCTGTTCTTTGATACTTTTTCTAACAGCCTTGCACAGCATGAAGGTAACTGAACTGCTGCTGATTCTCCCTGTTTATTTTTACAGGAATTAAACCTGGTTAATAATAGTGACAGCACTGTTACAACAAAATCAATTTTAATCAAAACATCAGTTCACTGAGCTATGAATAAAGAAATCTATGGATAGTAAGCACATTTAGCACTGTCTAACAGGAAAACATTAAAACTGGAGAGCCCTGGACTCCCTCCCCAACTCCATAGTGGGCTGCTATGTGCTCAGCTTTCATCGTCTTTGAAATGGCCACAGCAGGACTCACTCCCACAAGTTTGGAAGTGATGTCTGAAACTGCAAGGCAGAATAAGAGTGAAAGATTTTGAGGAGAGGCTCTATACCATGAAGGCCTGAAGGAACAGATATTTTACACCATCTCTTTGAAAGCCTCAACACACACCCACGCACGGATTGTCATGAATAACTCTGATGATGAACTTGCCAACTATTCTGCAGATACAAGCAAGGCAGTAAATGAGTTGCCTACTCATTTGCAGTAGTTGAGCAGGGCTAAAGCTGTTGGCAGTGGCTCATCAAAGCTGAAATGTGATGAAAGGATTTGTGTCTTGTGTCCTGAACAGGGGCAGGCCTGCACCACGCTCATTTGCTGTCCAGCAAATGCTACTTCCTGACACTGTGACATGCTCGCAGGGGCAGGTCTCCCTCTTTGCTGTGCCGAGCAGTAAATCCAGCCAAGTCTGCCACTCTCCTGTTTAATCTGTAACAGTGTGACCAACTGTAAGATCTCAGGAGATTCTATAGAGCTAGCTTTGTATTTAAAAATAGAGCTGATAAGGGTGTGGGTGAGGGAAGAGCACATTCAGAAATCTGGCTTTTTGTTCTTCGTGAGAACTCTCTCTCTCTCTCTCTCTGACAGATTTTGCAAAGAGCTTACCATATGGAGGATGAAAGCTTGGGAAAAAACCTTACCCTGAGTTCCTTCAAAACTGTCCTCTGCTGGGGTGGTAAACTGTATGATTTAAGCTGCATGACTATTTTGATAATTTGTTCTATGGTCCTAATGTGCTTATTCTTCCTTCATACAATCATTGGAGCTATTACTGAGGTCCAGTTGATCAAATTGATGGGACAAAGGATGATGGCTTTAAGCTGACAGAGGGCAGGTTTAGATCAGATATTAGGAAGTGGTGGATGCCCCATCCCTGGCAGTGTTTGAGGCCAGGCTGGACAGGGTTGAGCAACCCAGCCTAGTAAGGTGGCAGGAGGGTTGGAAGTAGGTGATCTTTAAGGTCCCTTACAACACAAACCATTCTGTGATTCTATGGTTCTATGAAATTACTTTTCAAACCTTTGCAAGCGGGTTTGCAAACCTGGCATATGTAGCAATCAGAGCTTCCCCACCAACCAGTGCCACAAGGACCTTGAGCCCTTGTCCTCTTCAACACAGAACTAGTAACTCTTCTATCTGCCCCTTTTTCTGGTAAATCCAACCATATAACCTGTAAGTACATATTGTATGGAATCACCACCAGGCAGGGAGGACCTGCAGTATGCTGCCTGAGGCCTGTGCTATGGAAATGTTTGATGAGTTTCAGGGGCTCTAAAACCCAACATGCAGTCGCTACTTGGGACAGCAAAAAGAATTTCTTTGAGAAATCCCGGCAGCTGGAGATATGGCTGATCAGGACTCTACAAAAACCATCCATTTCAGTGACTGTTCAGTTGTATTTTAAATAAATGAGTCTTTAGCAAAGTCTTTTACCATATGGTCCAGTTTGACTATCTATATATATTTTTATGTAAAATTGTATTTGAAAGTCATATGAAAAAATATGCTAAAAAAAAAAACAGTGAGGGAAAATAAGGGACTTCATTAGATAAGGAAACACAATTCACAGCCTCTCAAATTAGAGATCTGGATCTGCTTTTCCAGCCTGGCTAACTTGCCAGCTCAGTGGAAGTTACTGTATTTACTAACTTATCTGCTCTTTTTAAAGAGGGAACTAATCTTGCAACAATTTCTTTTCCTCTCTGTTCATACAAATTTGAACTCCCAACAGATTCGGTTTTGCTCATGATAGTGAGCTCCAAGAGGATTTTAGTATATTTTTGTTTCTTGTATTTTTTACATTGGGAGCATGTACCTGATGGAAACAAAATGCTGATGATTCATCAGATTTTAGAACTTCTTTGTGCTTCAGAACTCATGCGTATATTTTTCAAGGTGAAGTTTTATTCTGAAGGTTCAATGTGCCTCTAAATGGCTTTTTTTTTTGGTGTTTTTTTTAAATGATTTTGTAGAGGGACTTTCAGCAATTAAAGCATGACACAGCAAATACTAAATATAGATTTGAGTGGAATGGTTGGTAGTTTTTGTTTTACATGGCTCGGTTTACTTATCTCTGTGCAATTGGAATGTATAAGCTCAAAAATATATAGCACTGAGTACATATGGTTATGTTGTAGACCCTTTGGAGTTTGAAACGTACTTCTAGATATTTCAGTTTACTCTAGAGGTCTGTTAGAGTCAGCTTTCAGAGGTTATGTGTTCCTGCCTACTGGTAACATCTGAAAGCAGTAACATAAAAATGCAGCAAATGTGCATTGGAAATATGTGATTCAGTGTATCATTTTTAAAATTAGCTCCTGATTTCTACCTTAATATGATGCAACATGCATGGTTTTCTTGTGGTTTTAATCCAAATTTTGAGAGTTTATCCTTGCTGCAACCATCTTCAAACATGGAAGTGAAAGACAAGGAGTATTTTCATGTATTTCAGGATACTTTATTATAGCTGTCATCTTCTTATTTGTTTCTCATCTTTCCTGTTCTGTTAATTGCAGTGGCTGTGCTAAGATCTTGTCATGGTAGCTGCTGGTGCTGTGTTCCAGCAGGGCCAACACCAGGAAAGGCTCAGTTAACATATTGTCAGTGGTGTCGTTGAGCAAGGAGTTCCATGAATGAACTGACTTCATGGAGCATTTTCTGGGGTAGTGTGCTGATGGGAGTCGTGTGTATGACTGCCTCTTGCACTTCCTTAGTGCATTTTTGTTGCTCTCCATTTTGGCTTCCTGACTGCTTGTCATCTCGTTTTTTTGTAATTTTCACAGTGGAAGCTTGTGTATAACGTTTTGGAAGGATGCAGCCAGATCCAGGTTTTCAGTTAAGCTATTTATCTTTTCCTAATAATGCCTTTTGTTTGGGTCTTTCAAGCTTATTTCTTTGTGAACAGATGGAAATTACTTTTCCTTCAGAAGCCCTGGAGACATTCTTGTATTCTGGGTTGACCTTCTGATGCTTGGCTCAGAAGATAATAAGACCAAGAACTAAATGGTTGAAGTATAGAGCATATTTGTATCATACTATCCTGCACTAACCAGAAAATTGCAACTGTGATTCTTCAGTTCCATTTTAATTGATTTAACCAGATGTTCTTACTCACAATATTAGAATAGTACAGCAATGCACTACATGATGTGCAATTCTTAAGCCATGGGATTCCTAAATGAGTGGGACTGTCCCCAACAAATCAAGCAGCAATACTCAAACTTCTATGCTTCTTTTACTCATATATATTGAAAGTTACATGCTCACTTAGGAGCATGATTTCTTGTTGTTTTCTAAGTGACCAAAGATCAGGTTACATGTTTATGCCTTCCAGATCAATTTGGTCCCTCATGTAATGTGTTAAAAGTAGAATGATCTTACAGCCAAGCCAGAGCCGCAAAGTTACTTTTAATAAACACTCTTGTCTGTGTTAATTTTAAGTCAAAAGCAAAACAGTCTAAGGATACTGTGGTGGATTCATACACCTCACGTACTAACCCTGAGGTCCCAGAAAACAAATCTGATAGGCACTGCTGGTCAGTACAAACCAGCCCAGTTTGTTCATTTCTACCTTCTTGGTGAAAAGGGTTTATCTAAAAACGTGTGTTCTATGTTTATTAGTTTACTGTGAGAAAGATACAAGGCACAAGACACAAGCAAATTATGCTTTACAGAGCCAGGTATTTCAAAGCCAGAGTGTTTTCTAAGGCTGCCTGTCCTGCACAATGGGCAGTTTCCAGCAGTGCCATGGCTGATGGCTGCTGGTCTTTGAGAGTTTTGCAGGGAACAGGCTGGTTCTGAGACATCTGCAGGGGTTGTGATGGGTGGGTATAGAAGTGCCCAATTAAAATGGATTTTATTCTACCAGCAGAGAATACCTCATCATTTTAGTTATGGAATTCTCACTACTGAAAGGAAAAAAAACAAACCCTATTATAATAGTGATACATTATTCTAGCATATAGGATGTAATGAATTATTGTAGAATCAATGTCAGAGGTTTTTGTAGAATAAAAGTCAATGGAGAAAAAAATGGGGTAGGAAGCCTCATTAAGCTATAGTATTTGTAGTTAGAGCATGAAATAAATTTTTCCATCCAGCTTTTACGTATGGGCATATGACAGTACTGAGCTGACTAAACTAAGCACTGGCATAACTCCATTGACTTTACTGAAATTTCATCCCTTTGCAGCAATATTGAGTTTGGCTCAGACACAAGAGACCAGATAATTTGACTGGTAATGTTCATAGGTTGTATTTCTGACTTGGAATAAACAAACAACATATTTCAGGCTATTAGCAGATAATGATGGCCACTTGGAAGAAATTTCCATTTTCAAATATTCATACAACATTGCATCACTGGCTGGTTGTGCTGTAGAGTGTTTGGCCTTCCTGTAACAGTTACTTATGATTTAAAATCCTGATTTACTGCAAAATTATGTAATTCATGGGGATATTTGTTGCAAAAGGAAAACAGGACTTTCTCCTTTCAACACTGAGGTGGAAAAAGGCCAGGAACCTGAACTACATGGTCTGATCCTTTTGTTTCAGTGACGGCGTACAAGGAAATGCTTTTTGATTAAGCTTTAAAGCAGATAGGTTTAAACAGGTCAGGCTAAATGGTGTTTTTGTGCTTCTAATACAGCAGTTATTTCACATTTGAGGTGGAGTTTAATATGCATAAAGAAGCTTTAAAACCCCTGCAAATTATTGCGTAGTGATATCATCCAGTTTTGGATGCATCATCCTTCTGAACTCATTTGTCTGTGTGTAACATGGACTCAAATCTACCTTGAAGTAAAATGCCAGCTATAAAAACTTGAACATTGTCAGTGGCAGTGGGATCAAAACCCTGAACTGCAGCACTGCTGGTGCTTCCTGGGCTTCAGCAGAAATTTTAGTACAGAGAAACAAATACAAAAAATATCAGTGCTCCTAAAATAAGATAGTGTGTTCACAGAAAGTGAAGGTGACTCAAGGGGGCTCAAGAACAAAAGAGATTCTGTGAAAAAATCATGCAGTAGAGCAAAAGAAACAATTTCTAAAAAATATTTTTCTGTGAAAGCGTAATGTCTTGCAAGGAAGCTGGGTATGTTAGTGAGTCCAGGGGAAGAGGCTCCCTGGCTGCTCTGGTACAGGCACTTAAAACTTTATAGGAACCAAATGTGGAAGCCTGGGAGAAGACCTGCCTCTGGCCTGTTGGTTTTAACATATTCTCTCAGTCTCCTCCCAAACCATTTATATTTCCTCTTCTTTTCTACTGCCTTTGGGAAGAAGGGAGGATGGAGTAAACGGAAGATAGAATAGCAGAACTCAAAAAATTTCCCCTTGAGAAAAATATACCTGTTTATCTTTGTAAGTTACTGGTTAGACGTCACTGGATGCCACTCCTGCACTTGTTCTTCCTGTGCTATCTGTGTTGATAACACAAAGTTGATTTAATTCTCTGTAAATTATTTTAAATTAATGTGATACACACACACACAAAAAAAAAAAAAAAAAAAAGGTGAAGAACTTCCTGACACTAAAGGGTCTTTTAGCAATCATGTAAATAATTCTCAGGTGAAAATCTGACTCTGAAAGCTGGAACATTAAGAAGAATCTGCAACTTCAGGATGTTGGTAATAAACCATAGCTATGTTTATATGTATGGTAACAGTGAGCTGCTTGGTTTGACTCTCTCCCACGGTGTAAGCTGTTAGCAAAACAGCAGAGTAAAGCAGATTGAAACTGGTATCAACTTGTGCTCCTCTGTGAGACGTGCACTCTCATTTGCTTGTAGAAAAGGCAAAAATAAGAAAATTGTATATATAGTGTTATATCACGATGCCTACTCTGCAGATATTACATGACACAATTAACAATTATTGTTAATGCTGTGCAGTGCACTCTGTGTACTTTGAACAAAATATTTCAGTCTTTCATAGGCCAGCATACCCCTACCAGCAGGTGTGCAGTTCCTTAGGTAAGATAATCTGTTCTTAATTATAGTGACTCCCAATACAGTTTAACATCTTGCTTTGTAACACAGGTTTTTTTGGAAAACAGGAGGAATTGTTCTAAGGATTCTTAAAGACTGCTAAGACTTTGCTAGGACACAATGTTCAACTGAAAAAGTTGTGGGTGGAGGGAAAGAATTGCTGTACTTAGTGAAACAACTCAGTGACTGAAAATTTGTGATTTTAATTTCAAAATAATTTACAATGTAGATGTGCTGGCAGAAATACTGCTGGTTTTTTTTTATAGGTGCATATATGCCTAATGTGTGCATTTTAATATTATTATATTAGATGGGGAAATGGTCTGCATTCTCTTGGAACAATGTTCAGGTATTTGCCTTTGGATTTTTTTAGTAATATTTTAATTTTATTAAATGTGAAAGGAAGTGTGTAGAAGAAACATTGAACTTATTTCTGGCTTTAATCAAAGGAAAATTTGTTTGCTGCTTTCACAGGTAATGCTTCAGCTTAACTCCACTTCAAGCATTATGTTTTTACCGAGGGGGAAAAAAAGGGATGTGATTTCTGAACCTGGAGACAGATCACAAACCATTGGATAAGACATGCTCCAACTGACCTCAGTGAGACAGTATGTGCCTAGCACCAGGCTTAAGCTGTTACTTTCTATTGCCGTTTTGCTCTGTTCAAGAAGATGGAGTTTGTGTCAGAAAAAAGAGAGGTAGGGAGAAGGCTTTTCAGAGACTAAGAAATTGAGTCCATTCACTGTCTGGAGTATCACATTTCACAATAATTACCTGGGGATGCAGGCTGTTTCCACTTACAGTTTTATTCATGTGTAAGGTTACATGGGTTTCCCCTCATACTGTGCTGCTGTTTTCCATGAGCATTGGGACCCTGATACCCCTCTTGAGTGAGGGACCACTGGAACACAGAATGTCACACTCCTAATTCGTACCAACCCAAGAGATGTAAGAGTTGACAAGCTTAGCAGTAGAACTGGATGATCTTAGAGGTCTTTTCCAACCTTAATGACTCCATGTTTCTACTCTCATGCAAGTCACCTTACTGTAGGTATGCTCCCTTGGGACAGAGGGACAAAGGTATGGGAAGTGGACCAGAGCCACTACTACCCATCCCCTCTGCATGGTTGGGCCTCACAGGTGGGACAACAGAGACTTGCTAAGAAGAGGCACTTAGGGTGTCCTCAGGGCTCACTGCATTGCCAAGCTGAGATCCACATGAAAATAGGGGATTGCTTCAGCAGCATTAAATGGCACAAGCTATTTTTTTTTCAGGAGGTCCAGTAATCATAATTTTTCAAGAGATTTTTGAAAATCTAAAACAAATACTGCTCCAGATCTAGAGCTGTAAAAAGAAGCAGATTGCAGCTGTAAAACATTGCTGGATAAAGAATAAAGCATTAACAAGCTAAAATTTATTTATAGAGTAAAACTACTGGCTCCAGTTTGGCCTGGTTTCCAGATAGATACACTGTGGTCATCTATAGTGAAAAAGCTTTACTAATTATATTCAGTTTCTATAAAAATAACTTAAAATCCAATCATAACAATGAAAGTGTCTCAGGTTTTGTCATCTGACTGCTTAAACTTAAGCCCAGTTGTTTTTTTCTTTCTACTCTGAGCAGTAGAACTGTCAAAGCACAGATGTCCCTGTGGGGACACCTTGGAAGACACAGCTCTGTGCTCGTAGGGGATTCAGCCAGTCTATCTGGCTGAGTTCTGCCATCCTCATCTTGGCCTTTTTATCTTTTTTTTTTTTTTCTTCTATGGTATTGTTCATGACTAGACAGGAGATACATAAGAAACTGTAAAGCTTCCATGAAAGGCAATACAAATGACATAAAACCACTGCAGTGACATTTATTAGAAGGTTAGCACACCTTTTCCAGGCATGCAGCTTTCTTGCAGTCATGATATGTCTTTGGATTCTTGCAGCTGCATTTCAGGACAGTACCATGAACTCCAGAGCTTAGCAGTCATGAGGCAATTTTTCTTCTCACCTGCAGCTAGATATCTTCCCCGACTTAAAATTCAGCCTCCTTACAGCTCACCACATCCTCCTGTAAATATGCTAAGCACTCAAGCTAATCCAACAAAACAGTATGCTGCAATGCACACATAGTCAAGTCCTTTAAAGAGGTCTTGAACTAAGCTGTTTATGTGTTTGTCTTCAAAGTTTTGCAATATATTTTAGCTTTTATTATTTCTTCTAATATTCATGTTTACCTACCATGTATCTCTCTCATAAATATTCTTCAATATTGACATTGGCTTCAGGGTTCAAGGCTGGACACTTTCACTGAGATGATGTCAACAAAAATTTAGTTTCTGGTTTGGTGGTGTTCTGTAAACCAGTATTTGTGGCTTCTTGAAAATGCTTCTGACTATGTATCATTCAAGGACTTCTAGCAACAGTCTGAAGGTTTTGACACTATCTCCTGCAGTTTTACTACTTGGGTTTTTTGTTCAGTATTTGGTAACATTTAAAGTCTGTGTTTCTACAACTCTACCTACAGAACACTCAGGGATACTGAAGTTAAAACAAGCTGGTGAGGAATGCACATCACATCAGGTCTTTCCTGAGTGTGCAAGGGCTTTGTACAGATAAGAAAGAGGATGAAGTAACAACATGCAGCATTTCTACATGCTCAGGACTTCTGAGGTCTGTATGCCTGTATATATTATGAATACCAAGCCAGGCATAAATAAAACATGACTTGTGCTGAAATAAAACATTTTAAAATTTCCAAAGAGATAAAAGCTGTTCTGTGATCATCAGCTACTAATTAAAAATGCATTGGGTCAGCAGGAAATGTTTGAACACAATTTTATTTATTAATTGTGAATGTCTCCACACAAATACAGAACTGATCCTGTTTCACCTCACCTCCCTAAACTATCATGTCCATCACAACCTACAATGTTGTCTGAAGCATTGCTTTTCTTCTTTCAGTGAGTATGCATTTTGTAATCTTAGTATGGCTATGCTGAAGTTAGAAGCTGTCCAAGTGCTTTTTCCTTCTCGGTGTTTTTGTCTGATAATGTGGATGGCTGATTGAGTCAGGGTCTTGTTCGTGAAGCAGTTCACCTGGGGACCACTGGGCTGCAGTTGCAAGCAACAGTAATAGGAAGGCTGCTACTGCAGAATTATCTTTTGAAGTATTTGGAGCAGACTCAAAGCAGCGTGGAGAGGATGCGCCTCTTACTGGGTTTGAATTATTGCTGACAGAAGCATTTTGTCCCCAGTCCTGTGGCTTAAACTTTTTGATGTTACTGTGGATCTTTTGGTGGAACTGATCGTTCAAAAGGATGTCACGATTCTTTATTTCCACATCAATTTCTTAGTGAAACAAACATAAGTAGGGGAAAATACTGATTTTATTGTGAACTCTACTTACTAAAGTCTCCGCATACTGGCCTTGGGTATTTCCAATGCCGCAACTCTGGAGTCGGGCATTTCACTTTCCTTTTCCGTTTACCTTTACACTACGAGAAGTGCTGTCAGTTCAGTGCTTTCTCCTGTCCCTTCCTCGAGTCCAGGGTGAGCGGACGGCGAATACGTGACCAAACCCGAGCCCAAAAACACCTCCACGGCCCGGCAGGGCCTGAGCGGGGCGAGATGGCCAGACCCAGACCCAGACCCAGACCCCGACCCCGACCCCGACCGGGTTGGGTTGGGTCGGGTTGGGTCGGGCTGGGCCGGGCCGGGCCGGGCCGGGCCGGGCCGGGCCGTGCGGACTCGGCCCCCGCCGCAGCCCCTGGCTGCAGCTCGCCCCGTGGGCAGGGTTATGTAAGCGGTTCGGCCCCGAGCAGCAGCCGCCGCATCTGCGGCGCTCCCGCCCCTGTCCCCGCCCCGCCTGCCAGCGCCGGAGAGGCAGGAGGCGGCGGCGGCAGCGCAATAGAGCAAGTTTTGTCTCCGGCGAGGGGCTGGCCAGGTCCCACCGCGCTCGGCAGCGCCGGCAGCATGGCCGCGGCGCC
This sequence comes from Cettia cetti, assembly GCA_013401135.1. Lineage (NCBI taxonomy): Eukaryota > Metazoa > Chordata > Aves > Passeriformes > Sylviidae > Cettia > Cettia cetti. The sequence goes on from VZUI01002535.1 coordinate 84,636, forward strand.
CCTGGGGCGAGCAGCAGCCCCCGCCGCGGCGGCAGCGCCCCGCTGAGCTCCCCGCCCAGCGGCAGCAGCGGCG